>JAJONQ010038085.1:0-15830 GCA_036250385.1 Solanum microdontum
AGGATGTTGCGAGGTCTGTCCCAACATCCATCTCAGTATTATAGAGGCTTCATAGACAGTCAGTCAGTTAGTTTTGAGTCTCTCATCTATGTATATATATAATATTCTATCTTTTTTTTTGAGACTCGAGTTGCTTTTTGGCAGATTTTATCAGTTGCTTGTTTTATAACCTTTCATTGCATTGGGTTATGCTGTTGAGTTAAGTTTCCGCTGAGTTAAGAAAGCTAGGTCAAGGGTCCGCTTGGGGGCCAGCAATGGTCTTCGAGTGCCGGTCCCGCCCAGGGTGTAGGCTCGGGGTGTGACAGTTCAATTGGGTAAATTCGTGCAAACAAAAACCCTTTGTAATTAGGGATGATAATCGCTATGGTACCAAAGTAGGAACTCATAGAAGACTGTAAACAATTGAATTAATCAGAATAACATGCATAAATTTTGGTTTTTAAACAACTGCATTGATGTATCAATAGGCACTAGAGGAGTTTTAATAACACTTACTGTTGCACGTGAGGCCAAATGCTGTATAGTAGCAGCACCTATTTGAACATCTTGAACATTAGAAACAGCTGCCTCTCAACTCCAAATGCTTAATGATGGCTGATTCTTGGTACACTTGAATTCCACCATTCAAACTCTTTGCACGAGAAGATCCCATTTCTCGGTAACTTTATTACCTCAAGTGTTTTCACATGTTTGTGATGATGGTATTTTTTGAAAGATTTACAAAAATAGAGATAT
Organism: Solanum microdontum; assembly: GCA_036250385.1. Lineage (NCBI taxonomy): Eukaryota > Viridiplantae > Streptophyta > Magnoliopsida > Solanales > Solanaceae > Solanum > Solanum microdontum. The sequence goes on from JAJONQ010038085.1 coordinate 736, forward strand.
AGGATAACTAGCATATGGTACAGAGGTTGCCAACCTTTTGTTTGAATTCGTTCTTGTCCATCATATCACAGAGTCAGTAATCCCATAGCAGCGGCATGCCTACTAGGAGGTGAACTGAGCATGGCGGAGGAGCTGGGGCAATATAAGTTTTTATATGCATGAGGTACCATTCACTACCAAGCCAGGGAAATCTTTCAGGTTGCCACACACATTCTGAAGAATCTCATACTGAGTCACTAATGGAAACTTGTGCTCAGCAAAATACTTGGATAGATGATGGAGATTCAGGAGGAGGAAGATCAACTGCTCCTCAAGCATGGTGCCATTTGATTTAGAATGATGATGTGAACTGATACAATGATCGATATTATCCCTGAGGCTAGCAAGGACATGATGCATGTCGTATTTACGCCCGACGTTGTTGTCAACATCATACAGAATTGGTCGAAGTAGATTCTCTGCCTCTTGTCCTTTGAAAGTCATTACATCTTCAAACTGCTCCAAATTGGAATAAGAAAGCTGGACGTATGTACAAATAAGTGGCAGCTCCGATTTCAGTTTTTCAACTTTATCCTCGTCAAGAGCTTTTTGATTTTCCTCATTCTTTAATATCTCTATGAAATCCTGAACATCGGCAATGTCCTTGAGAAGAGCAGAAACTAACACCTGCCAAAAGATGAAATGTCCTATCAAATTTTCAAAGCCACATATCTACAATTCAATACTTTACTCTATCAAATAATATACATCCGATGAGTTGTTTGTTTTCTTTTCCTCTCTTGCTTCTTGATTTCCTTTTCCTATTTCCATGATTGTAATTTTCCAGTGAAGAAGTAAATTTTCCTTCCTTTCCCTTCAAGTTCTCAAGATCTGATGCGCAGAGAGTACGTACATAAAACTTTATCAGGAGAAAGATGAGGATAAGTGTAGAAAAACCATACAAAAAACTGCAGTAAAAAGTCATAGCACAAAACAATTTTGCAGATATAGAATTGGGCTCTATCAATTTTTTTTGTAATTGTTCGCTTGTTGTCAATTTTCTTTCATTCACACAAACAGATTTAGTAATTTTTTATGCAATTGGTGTCTAACACCAGAAATGTCAAATCTTAAAAGGAAAATACAAGTCCCAGATATTCAACAAAACAAACCTATCACTACAAATATCTTTCCTGTATTTATACCTAGTATATTATTTTATCTACCTACCCCATCATGTTCTTTCATTCCTTTTAACCAAATGATATACGAAACTCAATGGCCCAACAAATTCGGATTCTAACTGCATAGTCATAGTATCTGAGACATTTAATTAAGTATTATGCTTAAATTTATCAATAAAATCAGAGGATAATCTTCCGTGTTATATTTTTTATTCATACTGAAAAATGACAACCCTAGTAAATTTCCAATAGAAGACAGAAAACTAGGAAGAAAAGAAATAAAAGACCTTCAACATAATTATCTTTACCTTTTGACCAACCACTTTAAGTTCATCAAACCATAATTACTTGTTTGAGAAGCAATATTCTTGAACAGTGGTAAGCTATAAGATTCAGAAAGATTTTTCGTGAGAGTAGCTGAAGTAAAATCAATAGAGATCCCGAGAGCTCTGATTAAGCATATTCATACCTTTTGACATATTTTTTTTAGACAGGTTGAAGTAAGAGACTGAAGAAGTAGTTTGGTTGAAAGGCGAACAACTAAAAGACAAATCAAATCGCTAGATCTAGAATTCCAAGATTACTAAAATACAATTCATTGACTTCACAAGTCCTTTAAATACCGAAAGTGCTCTCTTTTTAACAAATCTAAATGGATCAAAACAAACTCAGAAGAATCTTTAAGAGAAAATTTCAAGCCTACTCCAAACGTAAAGGATCATTTTTATCATTTTCTTGACCACCCTCATCATGCTATTATGCTGTCAATAAAGTTTAGCAAACAAGATCGTACCTTAAAACAGGCTGAAGTTTAGCTACAGAACCCTTTGTTTGAGAAATAATGCTGAAATGTGGCAAAGAGAACAAACTATTGGATCAAAAAGAAGTATAGTTGAAAGGCCAACAATAGGAAGAAGAATCAAAATATACAATTCATTAATCAATTGTTAATTCTTCTACTTTTAGTAATTGAAAGTCACCACCAACATAAAGAAGAATGAAATATTAAAATAGAATCATTCCTAAACATCATGAGATCTTTCCAGTCATTAATCTTAATCCTTGAATCCATAATTCAATTCAAGGATCAGTTAAGAATCAAGTCAAGAGCAGTTAAGGTCAAAGTCAAAAGAAGTCAATAGTCAAGTTAAGATGAGTTCTTAAAGTTTTTTAAAAGTCTTTCACAAATGTTTTAACTTTGTTTTAAGACTTAAGCTTTGAGTTCAATAAGGATGTAAAGTTGAAGTTCTTTTCTTCAAAGAAGTATATGGGGACTATGTATTCCCAAAGAGATTTAAAATGTTTTCACATTTAAATAAGAGCAGAAACTGAGATTTCCAAAGAACCTTTAGGCTAGTTTTCAGAAAAAGTAATCGCTTTCTAAATGAAGCAAGCAGTGAAAGTGAGATTTCCAAGATAGCCTTTAAGCTAAGTTTTGAGCACTAATCTCAAATCACAGAAGAAGTATGTTTTTAAAACATAAGAGCCAGTATATTTTGGGAGTAGTATTGAGCACCGAATTGGGGACGAGCTAGATAACTCACGTCACCATAGAACCATGTAGCGACCATGGGTAGAAAAGGGTCATACTTTTTAGATGAATCCTTTTTGAAATAAACTAGTGGATCCATTAGGCAGTTCAGGTTCTATACCTTTGGCCGGGTATAGGATGCGCTGGCTGCGTGAGGTAGATTGCTGTATCATCACTATAGCTCTTATGTGATGGTTGTTGGTTAGAGAAACTCCCACAGAAGTTGTTGTATTTTTATATACATTAGTTATTGTATTTTTACATACATTTCAGAGTTATGTTGTATCCTTGTATATACACAGAGTTGACATCATGTTTTTAAACAACTTTTCTTTATATTGCACTTGTTTTAAACTGCTTTATATTGAAATGAGTTTAGTTAAGTATTCATGAGTTGAGAAGAGCCAATGTAAGTGTTTCTTTCAGATTCCTTTTCAAGCCTATGTGTTTTTAACATTCCAACTTTCATACTCGATCGTCTTATGATGCAGACACAGGTAACTAGGATCGGCATTCGAGCGCACCGTTGATCCAATGAGCAATTCAGAGTCAGTCGGTGAGCCTCCTTGCATTTCAGAGGATCTATTTTCATTGCTTTCTAGTTTAGTCCATTAGGATGTTGTGGGGTTTGTCCCAACATCCATCTCAGTTGTTTTAGAGGTTTCATAGATAGATAGTCAGTTAGTTATTTCAGTTGTCTTTAGTTTTCATTTCTTATGTTAAAGACTTGAGTTGCCTAAATGGCTAGTTGAATGTTCCTTTATGACATTCTAGTTCCTTCATAAATGTTTATGTGATGAGTTAAGTCTTCCGCTGAGTTAGTAAGCCAGACCAAGGGTTCGCTTGGGGCCATCAATGGTCTTCGAGTGCCAGTCCCGCCCAGGGTGTAGGCTCGGGGCGTGACAAACTTGGTATCAGAGCATAGAGTTCAAGAGTCCTAGGGAGTCTATGAAGCCGTGTCTATAGAGTCTTAGTTATCGGTGTGAAGTGCGCCACATCTATAATTAAGAGGCTGCAACATTTAGGAAAATTTCTCACTTCTTTCACACTCATTTCATGCATTAGAGTTTGATCTCTGAAAAGTTTCCCTCTAATTCGTGCTTGTGTGTGTTTCAGATAATTATGCCTCCAGGAAAAGTTGTCAGAGAACGTCTTGCTAGGCGTAATATTGAAGAGCAAGAGTTACCTAATGCACTTGAAGTGCAACCTCAAGGGGAAGTTACTAATGCTGAGTTCAGAGAGGTAATTAGGATGCTGAGTCAAGCTGTGACTAACCAGGTTGGTCAGCAAATAGGAACTCGACAAGAAGAGGCTAACACTTCGAGGATTCGTGAGTTCTTGAGGATGAATCTTCCAAGTTTCACTGGTTCGAGCACTGCAGAGGATCCATAGAACTTCGTTGAGGAACTGAAAAAGGTATTCGATGTGATGCATGTTGCTAATACTGAGAGAGTTGAGCTAGTTGCATATCAGATGAATAATGTTTCTAGGACTTGGTTTGATTAGTGGAGAGGGGGTAGAGCTGATGATGCACCACCTGCGAGTTAGGCATGTTTTGAAGAGGCTTTCTTAGGGCGTTTCTTTCTTCGAGAACTGAAGGAAGCTAAGGTACGTGAGTTTCTCACACGTAAACAGGATTCTCTCAGCGTTCATGAATATGGGTTAAAGTTCACCCAACTATCCTGATATGCTCTGGAGATGGTTAAGGACATGAGGAATAGAATGAGCTTGCTTGTTGCTGGGTTGGGCCGTCTATCAAGTAAAGAGGGCCGGGCAGCAATGCTTATTGGGGACATGGACATTTCAAGGTTAATGATCTATGTGCAGCAGGTGGAGGAAGAGAAGCTGAGAGATAGAGAGGAGTTCAAGAGCAAGAGGGCTAAGATAGGGAATGAGTCAGGGCAGCAAAAGAGTAATGCCAACCGGTCTTTCCAATAGAAACAGAAGGGGCATGCTCCATCATCTGCTAGTGTACCTGTGCCTAAGAACAAGGGTGAGTACTATGGTCAGAATTCTAGAGCTAAGCCTGCCTATTCTCAGGGCAGAGTGGCGCAAGGGGGGTAGTAAGCCTCCTCCCTGCGCCAAGTGTGGTAGGAACCATTCAGTTGTGTGTCGTGAGAGCTCCATTGGTTGTTTCAAGTGTGGCCAGACTGGGCATTTCATGCGAGAGTGTCCAAAGAACAAGCAGGGAAATGGTAATGGGGGCAACAGAGCCCAGTCTTCTTCAGTTGCTCCACCAGACAGAGTTGCACCTAAAGGAGCTACTTTCGGTACTGGCGGAGGAACAAACCGCTTATATGTTATCACTAGTCACCAAGAGCAAGTGGATTCATAAGATGTTATCACTGGTATAATTCAAGTCTTTGACTTTACTGTTTATGCTTTGCTAGACCCAGGAGCGAGTTTATCTTTTGTAACTCCTTATGTTGCTATGAACTTTGATGTTATTCCTGAGCAACTTAGTGAACCATTCAGTGTTTCTACACCTGTTGGTGAGTCTATTCTAGCAGAGAGAGTCTATCGTGATTGTACTATTTCCGTCAATCACAAGAGTACCATGGCTGATTTAATTGAGTTAGACATGGTAGATTTTGATGTCATTCTTGGTATGGACTGGCTTCATGCCTGTTATGGCTCAGTTGATTGTAAAACTCGAGTAGTCAAGTTTCAGTTTCCAAATGAGCCAGTCTTAGAGTGAGAAAGCAGTTCAACAGTTTCTAAGGGTCGCTTCATTTTGTACCTTAAGGCAAAGGAGTTAGTTTCTAAGGGGGTGTGTCTATCACTTAGTCAGAGTTAATGACTCAAGTGTTGAGGTACCTCCTATTTAGTCAGTTCCAGTAGTAAAAGAGTTTCTAGAAGTATTTCCTGATGATCTTCCCGGAGTCCCTCATGAGAGAGAAAGATAGATTTCGGTATAAATCTTTTTTCCAGATACTCATCCTATATCTATTCCGCCATATAGAATGGCACCATTAGAGTTGAAAGAGCAGTAAAGGATCTTTTAGATAAGGGATTCATTCGACCAAGTGTCTCACCTTGGGGCGCTCTGGTCTTATTTGTGAGAAAGAAGGATGGTTCCCTTCAGATATGTATAGACTACCGTTAGTTGAACAAGGTTTCCATCAAGAATAAGTATCCTCTTTTGAGAATTGATGATCTTGTCAATCAGCTTCAGGGTGCTTCTTGTTTTTCAAAAATAGACCTCAGATCAGGCTACTATCAGTTGAGGGTAAGGGAGTGTGATATTCCCAAGATAAATTTCAGAACCAGATATGGTCATTATGAGTTTTTGGTCATGTCGTTTGGTTTAACCAATGCACCAACATCGTTCATGGACCTGATGAATAGAGTCTTCAAAACTTATTTAGATATGTTTGTCATCGTCTTCATTGATGACATACTAATATATTCAAGGAATGAAGAAGATCATGCTAGTCATCTCAGAATAGTTATTCAGCCATTGAAAGATAAAGAGTTATATGCTAAATTCTCTAAGTGTGAATTTTGGATTGAGTCTGTGGCATTCTTAGGCCATATTGAGTATGGATAAGGAATTAGAGTTGATTCTCAGAAAATTAAGGCAGTGCAGAATTGGCCTAGACCCACATCTCCAACTGATATTAGGAGTTTCTTGGGTTTGGCTGGCTATTATAGAAGGTTTGTAGAGGGTTTTTCATCTATTTCGTCCCCTTTGACGAAGTTGACTCAGAAAACAGTGAAATTTCAATAGTCTGAAGCTTGTGAGAAAAGCTTTCAGGAATTGAAGAAGAGGTTTACTACTGCCCCAATTTTGACTTTACCAGAAGGTACTCAAGGTTTTGTGGTGTATTATGACGCATCTAGAGTTGGTTTGGGTTGTGTCTTAAGGTAAAATGGCAAAGTTATAGCTTATGCCTCCAGACAGTTGAAAGTTCATAAGAAGAACTACCCAACCCATGGCTTAGAGTTGGCTGCTATAGTGTTCGCTTTGAAGATATGGCGTCATTACTTATATGGTGTTCATGTTGCTATATTCACTGATCACAAGAGCCTTCAATATGTGTTCACTCAGAAAGAGCTTAATCTCAGACAAATGAGGTGGTTAGAGTTACTCAAGGATTATGACATGAGTATTCTTTATCACCTAGGTAAGGCAAATATTGTTGCTGATGCTTTGAGCAAGTTGTCTATGGGTAGTACTACCCATGTTGATAAAGAAAAGAGAGAGTTAGCGAAAGATGTGCATAGACTTGCACGCTTGGGAGTCCGACTAATGGATTCCACAGAAAGAGGAATAGTGGTGACGAATGTGGCTGAATCATCACTAGTGTCAGAAGTGAAAGAAAAACAAGACCAAGATCCCATTTTTCTAGACTTAAAGGCAAATGTTCATATGCAAAGAGTATAACTTTTGAACAAGGGGGAGATGGTGAACTGAGATATCAAGGTAGATTGTGCGTACTTATGGTGGATGAACTCCAAGAGAGGATCATGGAAGAAGCTCATAGCTCCAGATATTCCATTCATCCGGGTTCCACAAATATGTATCGCGATTTGAAGAAGTGTATTGGTTGAATGGCATGAAGAAGGGCATTGCATAGTTTGTTGCTAAGTGTCCAAATTGCCAACAAGTGAAAGTAGAGCACCAAAGGCCCGGTGGTTTGGCTCAAAATATAGAACTTCTGAAATGGAAGTTGGAGATGATAAATATGGACTTCATCACAGGGTTACCAAGGTCTCGCAGGCAGCCTGATTTTATTTGGGTGATTGTCGATAAAATGACGAAATCAACCCACTTTTTACCGTTAAAGACTACCCATCCAACAGAGGATTATGCCATGTTATATATTCAGGAGGTGGTAATACTTCATGGGGTCCCAGTCTCTATTATTTCAGATAGAGGTGCACAATTTATTGCACAATTCTGGAAATCTTTTAGAAAGGTTTGGGTTCAAGGGTGAACTTGAGTACTATCTTTCATCCTCAGATAGATGGGCAAGCAGAGCGTACTATTCAGATGTTAGAATATAAGTTGAGGGCATGTGTGATTGATTTCAAAGGTAATTGGGATGATCGCCTACCTTTAATTGAGTTTGCTTACAACAACAGTTACCACTCTAGCATCCAAATGGCTCTCTATGAAGTTCTTTTTGGGAGAAGATGCAGATCTCCTATTGGATGGTTTGAAGTTGGTGAAGCAGGGTTGATAGGACCAGATTTATTTCACTAAGCTACAGAGAAGGTGAAAGTGATTCAAGAGAGGTTGAAAATAGCACAGAGTCGTCAAAAATCCTACACTGATGTTAGGAGAAGGCCGTTAAAGTTCGAAGTAGATGATTGGGTATATCTAAAAGTTTCACCCATGAAGGGTGTTATGAGGTTTGGTAAGAAGGGGAAACTTAGTCCCCGGTATATTGGGCCTTATTGAATATCCAAAAGGATGGTCAATGTAGCTTATGAGTTGGAGCTACCACTAGAGTTAGCAACGGTTCATGGAGTATTTCACGTCTCCATGTTGAAGAAGTGCATGGGCGATCCTTCACTGATCATACCAACTGAAAATATTGGGATCAAGGATAGTTTATCGTATGACGAGATTCCTGTTCAGATTCTAGATCGCCAAGTTCGCAAGTTGAGAGCAAATGAGGTAGCATCAGTCAAAGTCCTTTGGAAGAACCAATTTATTGAGGAAGCGACTTGGGAAACTGAGGAGGATATGAAGAAGAGATATCCACATCTCTTTGAATCCGGAGAAAATGCAAACCAAGGTACTAATTTTCTCCTTAGTACTATCTTAATTATGAGAAAACATGTTATTTGTTGAAATTGCTTGTTGGGTGTTTGAACTTGATGTCACTACCCTTAACTTAGTGAGAGTAAATCTCATTCGAGGATGAATGTTCCCAAGGGGGAGATATTGTAACATCTCGCAACTAGAAAGAACTAGAAGGAGTTAAAAATCTAGAAATAGTTTTTTGGAAAGTATAAGGAAATCTGGAAAATTGTAAGTGAGTTAAAGTTGAGTTTTTGGTCAGCTTTAGACGGCCATAACTACTAGCTCAGGATGAGTTAGGTGTAGTTCCATATATGGTTGGGAAGCTCTTGGATTGATCTTTCCAATGCCGCCAAGTTTGCGCGATTCCGAGTTCGTATGAGCAAGTTATGCCCTTTGGAAGTTGGGCTGTTGGATTAAGGAAATGTCCAATCCGGAAATATAATGGGTATTTTAGTCTTTTCACTGCCCTATTATTTGAATCCGATGTTAGGAGTTTAATATGGGTCAATTAAGAACTTAGTCACTTTTAGAACTTGGGATTTCACGCTAAGGCTAAGGAGAAAGGAGAAGAGAAAAGAAGAAGGAGAAAAGGGCAAATTCATCAAGATCGATCAAGGAACTTGGTGTTTCGCCAAGGATTTACTTCTATAAGGTATGCGAGGCTCTCATAACATTGGGATCGTTCTCCCACGTGCCAAGCATATTTATTTTAGTTTGGATTCGTCCTAAAAGCATTTGAATATTGATGATCTTGATACCTATTCTTGAGTTCATATATTGTTGTTGAATTTGATTGAGTTGGGAAGTTTCTGAGTTCGTTACGTCGCATTATAGGGTCATTTCGAGTTAGGTTCTTAGGTACAATTGCTGGGTATCTATATCTAAAAGTGATTTAAGAAATAGAACCAAATTTGGGTGAATTGGGATTGGAAAACGAAAAAGAAATTTCATCGGACGAAATTAAAGGGTGGCTGCGCGTCTATTGCCCAAATTTGAGCATTTCAGCTTCGCGTCCCAGAGCTGACACGAGGTGTTCTTCCTCAAAAGACGTTTTCGAAACCATAATTAAATTATGCCTCTGCATCGCTGACCCACCTTCAAATATTAAATTTTGGTCTTTTCTCATGTTTAACTATCTAGAATCATTCCTAAACATCATGAGATATTTCCAGTCATAAATCTTAATCCTTGAATCCATGCATAATTCAATTCAAGGATCAATTAAGAGTCAAGTCAAGAGCAGTTAAGGTCAAAGTCAAGAGTCAAGTTAAGATGAATTCTTAAAGTTTTTCAAAAGTCTTTCACAAATGTTTTAACTTTGTTTTAAGACTTAAGCTTTGAGTTCAATAAGGATGTAAAGTTGAAGTTCTTTTCTTCAAAGAAGTATATGGTGACTATGTATTCCCACAAAGATTTAAAATGTTTTCACATTTAAATAAGAGCGGAAACTGAGATTTCCAAAGAGCATTTGGGCTAGTTTTCAGAAAAGGTAATCGCTTTCTAAATGAAGCAAGCAGGGAAACTGAGATTTCCAAAATAACTTTTGAGCTTAGTTTTGAGCACTAATCTCAAATCACAGAAGAAGTATGTTTTTAAAACATAAGAGCCAGTATATTTTGGGAGTAGTATTGAGCACCGAATTGGGGACGAGCATGAGTTTAGATAACTCACGTCACCATAGAACCATGTAGTCACCATGGGTAGAAAAAGGTCATACTTTTAAAATGAATCCTTTTCAAAATAGACTAGTGGATCCATTGGGAAGTTTAAGTTCTATACCTTTGGCCGGGTATAGGATGCGCTGGCTGCATGAGGTAGATCGTTGTATCATCACTATAGCTCTTATGTGATGGTTGTCGGTTAGAGAAACTCCCACATAAGTTATTGTATTTTTATATACATCAGTTATTGTATTTTTACATACATTTCAGAGTTAAGTTGTATCCTTGTATATACACAGAGTTGACATCATGTTTTTAAATAACTTTTATTTATATTGCACTTGTTTTAAACTGCTTTATATTGAAATGAGTTTAGTTAAGTATTCATGAGTTGAGAAAAGCCAATGTAAATGTTTCTTTCAGATTCCCTTTCAAGCCTATGTTGTTTTAGCATTCCAACTTTCATACTCGTACATTCAATGTACTGATGCCAGTTGGCCTGCATTGTCTTATGATGCAGACACAGGTAACTAGGATTAGCATTCCAGCGCACCGTTGATCCAGTAAGCAGTTCAGAGTTAGTCGGTGAGCCTCCTTGCATTCCAGAGGATCTATTTTCATTGCTTTCTAGTTTAGTCCATTAGGATGTTATGGGGTTTGTCTCAACAACCATCTCAGTTGTTTTAGAGTCTTCATACACAGACAGTCAGTTAGTTATTTCAGTTGTCTTTACTTATCATTTCCTATGTTAAAGACTAGAGGTTGCCTAAATGGCCAGTTGAATGTTCCTTTATGACATTCTAGTTCCTTCATAAATGTTTATGTGATGAGTTAAGTCTTCCGCTGAGTTCACTTCGGGCCAGCAATGGTCTTCGAGTACCATTCCTGCCCAGGGTGTAGGCTCGGAGCGTGACATTAGTTCTCATATGACACAGTTGGTATGTAGAGAACAAAAAGTTACCATTCCTAAGGGCTGTAGAGGAAGACCCGAACCTTGCAGATATTCAGTTAAGACTTTATGAGGATGTCATTATATTTGATCATGTAGAGAAGGTATGTTTGTTGAATTTTGTACTTATGAGTAGTCTCTATACCATTACTACTTATATGTCCGGTCTTTTCAAAGTCAAGCTATTATCGCCATTCGTTCTTGATTTACACTTGGTGCATAAATATGAGAACAGGATAAATACTTCCTGTTCCTGCAGAAAGCGCATGTGATTCACTGGGTGCGGTTGGATCAATATTCCTCTCTTCCTGAGGTTTATCTTGATGGGAAGAAACACTTGGAAATATTAATGTCTAGAGTACAAGGAATCGAGTCGTAAGTCCTTTTTCATTTTCCTTTTTTGCATAAAAACAAGCAACTGAGATGCATTATTTACATTTTGAATTTTTATTTTTTAGTCCAAGGTTATCTCCCGATTTTGTGGATTTCTGTATTCATGAATTTGGAACTTCGTTAACCACGGAAAACATGACACATGATGAGTACAAGAATGCCATCTTACAGTTAAAGGAATACATTGCTTCAGGAGACATACATCAAATTGTTTTAAGTCAATGTTTTTTAGAGAAGAACATCTGCTGATCCATTTGAAGTCTATAGAGCATTAAGAATTGTGAATCCAAACCCATACATGACTTACATACAAGTAAGTCGTTCGTTCTTTGTGTTTTCAGTGTGAGTAAATGTCTGATATTACCTGTGCTTCAGTGAATTTACTATGTTATCTTTTCTATATCAGGCCAGAGGCTATACTTTAGGTGCATCAAGTCCAGAAACTTTGACGCGTGTGAAGAAAGTAAGAGGGATGATATTGTTCTTCTCCCTTTTTCTCTGTTTCACACATTTAATTAGTTTTTTTGTGAGTTTGTAATGTTTATTTGTTCCATTGACAGAGAAGAATTGTTAATCGACCATTAGCTGGGACAAGCAAAAGAGGGAGGACACCTGATGAGTATATGATGTTGGAAATGCAGATGTTAAAAGATGAGAAACAATGTGCGGAGCACATCATGTTAGTCGATTTAGGACGACATGATGTAAGAAAGGTTTATTACTATAATTTTTTATTATTTGTTATCTCTGATTTATCACAGTGTTAGCATCTGTCTTGTGTTCCTAATGATTATGTTTTGACATGCACTTGTAAAATACGATGAGTTACCGAAAGTTCAACATTTTTATAGCTATAGGTATCAAAACCTGGTTCTGCGAATATTGATCTTTGGTTGTTTCATGTGATGCAAAATCTGACTTCCTACTACTTGATATGTCTAGACAATCTTTACAAGCATGACATTTTTTCCGCCACAAGTGTCGGGAGAGTTGCTTGATCATTTAACCTGTTGGGATGCACTCCGGGCTGCATTGCATGTTGGGACCATTTGTGGAGCACCAAAGGTTACACTCGCGACTTTAAATTCGTTGGTCATTCATTGTTGATGGAAATGTTACAAATCCCAGGATAACTAGTTCTCCAACCAAACGAGCTTATCTATTTGTCTTAATACTATAAGGACCAAAGTCGAAGTTTCATTCATTACTAGATTTAATGTTGTTATAAATTTGTACACTATGGAATTATTTATAGTCCTGTTCTTTGTTCATGTATGATCCAGGTTAAGGCGATGAAGTTGATCGATCAACTAGAAGTGGGTCGGAGAGGGCCTTACAGTAGTGGATTTGGAGGCATTTCATTTTTAGGTGACATGGACATAGGATTAGCTCTAAGCACGCTGGTATTCATGAACGGACCTCGTTATGACACAATGTATTCATACACGGATGCCAGCAAACATCAAGAATGGATTGCACAACTCCAATCTGAGGCTCGAATTGTCGTTGATAGTGATCCTGATGAGAAACAGAAAGAATGTGAAGATAAAGTAGCTTGTATATGCAGATCATCAGTACTTAAGATAAATGGTTATGTGCCAAATGTATTTTCAAGGGCCAGAGTACATGAAAAAAAGAAACTAACTAGCCAACTGAAATGAGAATGAATTTGGAGAATCATAGTAGCTTAATTAGTGAGGGTTTGAATCCCCTACCTCGTAATCTCACTACAATATTTAATATGAGTATTTTGAACAGCATTCTACATTAATGTTGCTTAAGTCTTTGACGATTCTGGATGCAATGACATTAACTCAATTGCCGCTAGAAGTTTTTACAACAATAAATATTGCCGCTAAAAGTAAATCTATAACCACTAAGGCTAGCACTTAATGTAAATTTTAATCTTAATTATTTAGATGTTAGACATTAAGTTTGTTTGACGCTAAAATTAATCCATATCCACTAAGGCTGACACTTAATGAAGATCTGAATCTTAATCATTAATCAGATCTAAATAGACAGATATAGATAGACTGTTTTTATCAGCTAACATTTGTTTTCTTCATTTATGCCATAGAATTTGACAAATAATTTTCTAATGATGATGATCGTATGATAATCTGAAAATAAAATAAAGCAAAGTACAACATAAGAAAAAGTAGTACTTGACTAGAATATAAAATTGGAAGTCCAAAGTTAGCTAATAACAAATTTGGGGAAGTCCTAAATCTTAGTAGAAATTAATTTTTTTTTGTAGTAACTCACACCCTTCTCCATCAATTTTTCTTTGAGCTTGGTCTCATAATCTTTCAATCTATTGATTTGATTTGAGGCATCAACTCTCCTTGAATTACATCCATGATTCACTTGTACCTGGTCAAGTGGTTTAACGTAGCTTGTTCGCTCTTGTATATGTTCTCTCACCTCTTCCAACTTATTCCTTATCTTCAACTTCTCATTGTTGTTTCTTGACGAAGACATCTTTGCCTAGCTTTTGATATTATATGTCCAACTGCAATATGTAACATAATTAAATAGATTAATTCAAAACTAAATCAAAATACGTACGTTAACAATTTTTTTACTTTTCTTATGTCAAAACATATTGATTTTGTCCACGCATGAATGTACTATAAACCTCTGTAATCTTCATATAAACAAAAAATTAAACAAACACAAGGACGAGCAACATTATTAATTGCAAAGTAACTTACACTTTTCAATTCTTTTCTAACTTCCAGTTTCTATTTTATTGTGTCAATTGAAAATATTACTAAAAATGAAAATTACCATATGGTAGATAGAAAAATAAATTGATTGTTGGTCACCGTGATGAGACATGTGATAACTTGTGACGCTGATGTCATTTCCAGCAAGAGCTTGTGATGTTGAGGTCATTTCTAACAAGAACTTGTGATGCCGATGTCATTTATGGCTAGTGATTGATATAAAGATGAAGTTATTTTAATCTAGTGATTGAAATAAAGTCAAGGTCATTTCTGGCTAGTGATTGATATAAACCCAAGGTCATTTTTGGCTAGTGATTGATATAAACCTGAGGTCATTTTCGACTAAAGATTGATATAGAGCCGATGGAAAATGGTTCTAGCGAGAATTGATTCTCGTGTTTTGATGCATTTTGATCTTATGATCGACTATTGTTAAAAGCGATTGATGTACTTGATACTTGTGATTTAACTACTTGATGCTTGTTGGTTCTTGACTTGTGGCTTTTGGACAGTGAATTTTGAATCTTGTGACCTGTTTATTGTAGGATTGTTAGGTTGAATTGATTTCTATGCTGGTTGTAGTTTTAGGGAGTTTGGTTGGAACAAAAATGAGTATTTGATTTCTAGCTAGTTGCTTGGTTTGTTAGGTTGCTTGTTGGGTACCATGTTGTTGATACTCACCCCTTGCTTTTTTGTCTTGTCTTTGCTTTATCTTTCTGCTTTTCTTTCATTTCGTTTGGTTAAGGCTGACTTGTTTTTCTGGGAATAGACAAGTGTCATCACGTCCATTTTTGGGTTGCGACAAATGGTACCAGAGTTAGGTTCATAGGTCTCATGTGTGTACAAGCCAAGTCTAAGTAGAGACTCAAGGATACATATACGTCTATTCTTATCTTTGAGAGGCTATGAAG
>JAJONQ010038086.1:0-13870 GCA_036250385.1 Solanum microdontum
GAAAGGGCAGTTGAAAGACCTTCTAGATAAGGGCTTTATCAGACCTAGTATTTCCCCATGGGGTGCACCAGTGTTGTTCATGAAGAAGAAATATGGTTTTCTCAGAATGTGCATTGACTATAGGCAGTTGAGCAAGGTCACAAGCAAGAATAAGTATCGCATCCCCAGGATTGATAACTTATTTGACCAACTTTAGGGTGCTAGTTATTTCTCAAAGATAGACCTCAGATTGGATTATCATCAACTCAAAGTCAGAGATAGTGACATTTTGAAGACTGCCTTCAAAACTCGGTATGGTCATTATGAATTTGTAGTTATGTCATTTGGCCTAACCAATGCTCCTGCAGCTTTCATAGATTTGATGAGCAGAGTGTTCAAACAGTACTTGGACTTGTTCGTTATCGTCTTTATTGATGATATCCTTATTTATTCTAGGAATGAGGAAGAATATGCGAGTTATTTTAGGGTTGTACTGCAAACTCTCCAAGATCATCAGTTATTCGCTAAGTTTAGCAAATGTGAGTTTTGGTTGCAATCTGTTGCTTTCCTTGGTCACATTATGTCTAGCGAAGGGATCCGAGTGGATTCTCAGAAGATAGCAGCAGTGAAACAATGGCACAGACCTATCTCTCCTACATATATCAGAAGTTTCTTGGGTCTAGCGGGTTATTACAGAAGGTTCGTGGAAGGATTTTCACCCATAGCCTCTCCATTGACTAAGTTAACTCAGAAAAAAGTTAAGTTCCAGTGGTCAGATGATTGTGAGAAAAGCTTCGCAGAATTGAAAACTAGGTTGACTACAACTCCTATTTTGACTCTACCACAGGGTTCAGATGGTTATGTTATCTACTGTGATGCATCCAGAGTCTGCCTAGGTTATGTGTTGATGCATCAAGGTAAAGTTATAACTTATACTGCTAGACAGCTTAAGGTGCATGAGAAGAACTATCCAACTTATGACCTCGAGCTAGCAGCAATGGTGTTTGCACTTAAGATTTGGAGACATTACCTGTATGGTGTTCACGTAGATGCGTTCACAGACCATAAGAGCCTTCAGTATATGTTCACCCAGAAAGAGTTGAATCTCGCCAGAGGAGATGGATTGAGTTCCTCAAGGACTACAATATGAGTGTTCATTACCATCCTGGTAAGGCCAATGTGGTAGCAGATGCTCTTAGCAGACTATTTATGGGTAGTGTTACCCATGTTGAGGAAGAAAGAAATGAACTAGCAAAGGATGTTCACAGACTTGCTCACTTAGGAGTTCGTCTTATGAGCATATCAGATAGTGGTGTAACAGTTTAGAATGGGTCAGAATCTTCTTTGGTAGTGGAGGTGAAGGAAAAACAAGACAACGATCCAATATTGCTTGAACTAAAGGGTGTAATCCACCAACAGAGGATTGAGGTTTTCCCCCAAGGGGGAGATGGTGTGCTTCGGTATTAGGGTCGACTATGTGTTCCTAAGGTGGGTGAGTTGAGACAACATATTCTTCCAGAAGCCCATAACTCTAGATATTCTAATCATCCGGGCGCCACTAAGATGTCCCGTGATCTGTAGAAAATCTATTAGTGGAATGGCATGAAAAGAGATATACCAAATTTTGTGGCTAAGTTCCCCAATTGCTAGCAAGTCAAGGTAGAACATCAGAAACCAGGAGGTATGGCTCAAGAGATCGGCATTCCTACTTGGAAGTGGGAAGTGATCAACATGGACTTCATCACCGGTTTACCCCGTACTCGCAGACAGCATGACTCCATTTGGGTGATAGTTGATAAAGTTACTAAGTCTTCACCCTTTTTGGTAGTTAAGACTACAGATTCGACGGAGGACTACGCCAAGCTTTACATTAATGAGATAGTCAGGTTGCATGGGGTTCCTTTGTCTATCATCTAATATAGAGGTCCTCAGTTTACCTCTCATTTTTGGAAGTCATTTCAGAAAGGTCTTGGTACTCAGGTTAACCTTAGCACAACATTTCATCCGTAGATGGATGGTCAGGCAGAGCGTACCATTCAGACCTTAGAGGACATGTTGAGAGCCTGTGTGATCAATTTCAAGGGGAGTTAGGATGATCACCTTCCTCTTATAGAGTTCGCATACAACAATAGTTACCATTCCAACATTCAGATGGCGACATTGTATGTGCGTAGATGTAGATCTCCAGTTGGTTGGTTTGAAGGTGAAGCAGCCTTGATACGACCAAATTCTGTTCACGATGCTATGGAGAAAGTGCAACTCATTAGAGATAGACTTAAGACATCCTAGAGTGGCCAGAAATCTTATGCAGATGTAAGGAGAAGGGAACTAGGGTTCCAAGTTGATGATTGAGTTTTCTTGGAAGTGTCACCTATAAAAGGGGTGATGAGATTTGGCAAGAAAGGGAAGCTCAGTCCTAGATATGTAGGCCCTTACAAGATCTTGAAAAGGATTGGTAAAGTGGCTTATGAGTTAGAGTTTCCAACAGAACTAGCAGCAGTGCATCCAAGTTTTCCACATTTCGCTGTTGAAGAAGTGTGTGGGTGATCCAACATTTATTGTAGCCTTAGAAAGTTTGGTGGTGAAGGATAGTCTCTCTTATGAAGATGTACTAGTTGAAATCCTTGATCGCCAGGTTCGAAGGTTGATAAACAAGGAAGTCGCTTCAATCAAGGTTTTGTGGAGGAGTCAGTCCGTAGATGGAGCTACTTGGGAAACATAAGCAGCCATAAAGGCCAAGTATCTTCACCTTTTTCCTTTTGATACCATTCCGGCTTGAGGTAATAGTTCCTCTTCAGTTTTTTAGTCATTCATGTGCAGTTTCAGTCTTAGTATCATGTTCCTTCAGTTTGTATTTGCTTTTTCAGTGTATATTCATGTTCTTGGAAGTTAGCTCAGTCGGAAATCAATTTCCAGTGTTTAGTGGAAGGGTTGCAGCTCTTTCCCTCCATTTTTAGCTAGTTAGTTTTCATTCGAAGATGAATGTCCCCAAGGGGGAGATAATGTAGCCACCCCGTATCCAAAAACAGACCTTAAAATAGATATCTAGAAGATGCAGGTGCAACTCACGGACGCCACTCATGGACCATAGGGTGACCCACGGCCCGTGCTGGTGGTCCATGGTTTGCATCAGTAACCTCCCCCAGAACCCAGAGAAAGCTTTGGCTAAGTGTTGACCCACGGCCGTACCTACGGTCTGTAGGTCAGGTCATTGACCACGGTCCGTGTCCGTGGATCAACGCCCCAAATTTCAGCCTCCAACACTGATCACGATTGACCAGCATGAACCGTCAGTCGATCGACGGTCCATCGGTCACTCCAACAACGGTTAAATTAGGGGGTCTTTTGGTCTTTTCCTATTTCGTTGGACCCCTAAACTACGTCATTTTAACCCTAAACTATGTGGTTTTGGTTAGTTTTTGCCTAGAAACATAACTAGAACTTACCTAAGTCAAATCATTCATCAAAACTTAGAAAGTTAGAACTCTAAGAGGGGAAAGAAGTCAAGAACACTAGTTCAAGAACGTAACAAGTTGCCTCCAGTTCTAGCCCTGAAATCGAAGGATTTCTCTGTGGAATTTGTCACCAGGTATGTGGGATTTCACTATTGGGTTCCTTTCACCCATTAGGTCCCTAGAATTCAGTGAGATTCTTGATTCCCTATTATTAACTAGACCTAGGGTTTCTAAAACTGCAGCAGATTCTCATGAACTAGTTAATTTAATGTTCCAAATCAGGTTATCATGTTATTACTAAGTTTCTCCTATGATATTCAAAACCCTAGTTGTATATATTCGTTAGTTCATGAATTATGCATGTTAGGTCAGATTAGTCAGCTATTACAAATATACACATGCTTCAGTTTACAAATGTCACATTATCAGTCATAATTGTTGCATTCTCAATTTGCATGACCTTTTAAGCTATCCAGTAATTACAGAAATTCATTCTTAATGTGTTAATCATTTAATCTATTGGGAGTAGCATAATATCGAGTTGGACTAGGGTCAGTCACCCATATAGTCCCAGAACTACGAGCCATGTAGGTTGTAAGTCCCCTTTGCGGGCATCATTTTTAGCGATCACGCCAATATGCCTCTACACCTTTAGACATGTGTATTGGGTCCTCTCAATGGGGCGTCTACATCAGCCTCCACATTTAGCTCATGTGGTTTTATGTCGGTTATTAGTAGCTCCCATAGTTCAGTCAGACTCTATTGCATTGACCATATTTCAGTACAGTCAGTTAAGTATCAGCATGTTATAGAATTGGTTTTTGTATTTAGTT
Source organism: Solanum microdontum (assembly GCA_036250385.1). NCBI lineage: Eukaryota > Viridiplantae > Streptophyta > Magnoliopsida > Solanales > Solanaceae > Solanum > Solanum microdontum. The sequence continues at coordinate 4,268 of JAJONQ010038086.1, forward strand.
GGTTCAGTATCCAGTATCTATATCATGTTCAGTTTATATCCTTGCTTTATTGCTTGTTCAGTTATATGTTATTTCAGCGTTACCCTATCCTGTATGCTCAGTACCTCTCAAGTACTGATGCATACTCTACGCTACATCTTTTCTTGATGTAAGTCCAGGTTCTCAGCATCCAGATCACGCATAGATCAATTCCCGATATTTAGCTCTGCAACATCAGTGGTGAGTCCTCATTCTCCGAGGACAATAGTCATGTTATTTATTGCAATATTTCAGCCTTTTAATTTCACTTTTGCTAGATTTAGCTGGGGCATGTCTCAACACTTCTAGTCAGTTAAAGACCATTTTCAGACATAGTTAGATTCAACTTAGTATTTGAGTTTGGTATTTTTCTTGTATTAAAACTCTCAGATTTGATATATTCAGTTTTAGAATGGGAATTCCCCATCATTTTCCTTTTCATGATACTTAAGCTTCCGCATTAGTTATTGTTATCCTTAGTATGCTCATGTCATGCCAATAGGGTTAGTTTGGGGTCACTTATGATCCTAGGTCCCGTGTATGCATCTCGGGGGTAGCTCGGGGCGTGACAAGATGCTACATGTAATGACCTATTCCCATCGTAATAGAAAATCCAACGGGGGAAATTTGGGTCCGGAAAACTTTTTTGTAGTATTTTGATTTTCCCAACCTTGTCTAGATTTGGGCAAATCGGAGTCATTGAGGTGTAGGGAAATCTGGTAACAATCGGGTGAATAATTTATGATTTTGATTACATGAGTAGTTAGATAACTCGTTATGAAATCCGTATGACTTTACGAAATTGAATTCGGGCAAGTAGAACTCCTGGAATCGATTTTAGCGTAAAAGGTATTTTCTAATCGTCGTGGGTTAGAAGTGTGTTGTGAAATGACTATTTTGGAATTCTTGAAGTAACTCTCTATTTCATTTTGGCTGCTTTGGCGGGGTTTTTGCTGCTCTGGCGTCGCCGCTCTGGCGGGGTATTGGCCCCTGTGGCGGGTCCGATGTGAATTAAAGTCGTTAATAAACACCTAAATGATCTCATTATGCACTTTTCGACTTTTTGAGCTAAGGAACGACCCCCAGGTGACTCCTACTTATTTTTCACCATTTTTAAGGCTAAAGGTAAGCTTTTCACTCCCCGAATCCATTTTTTGATCCGTAGAACGTAATAAAATGGGTGAATATTAATGGTGGAAGGTTTTATTATAGATTCTATGGTGGAAACAACCCTAATTTGGATAATCGGGATCATGGGTATAATCTAGGGTTCATAAAGAATTGTTAGTAATCCGGGTAATTAATGATTGTTTATTGATTCCCCGTATTATATTGATTGTTTGTAGACCAAGAACAAGAGGAACGAATCCGAAAAGGGAAGGATCAAGTTTTTTAGGGTTTCAAGCTTGTTTCGAGGTAGGTGATGGTTGTGATTTTATGATTGTGTGATGTATGTTTGTTCTTGCTTCATTATGATACTTGTATATATATGAATGTTGCAATGTTGATCACACTTGTTGTAAATGAGATAGATAATAGATGAATGCCATTAAATCATGACTTAAATGTATGATCTTGATGATGTACTTGTGATTGTGATTGTGGTGTGTGAATGAGATCGGTTGCCACGTTCCAGCATAATGAACTTGGATCGGTTGCCACATTTCGGCATAGAAAGGGGATCAGTTGCCACATTCTGGCATAATATAGGATCGGTTGCCACGTTTTGGCATGCTAACTGTTTGGGTTTGGTTACCATGAGAGGACCAATGATTTGACATAAAATGTGAAGTTGTTCGTTGTTCGTAAATGTTGATAATATTGTATATGTTGATATATATATATGCCTGTTAATATAATGTTGTTTGACTTGTTTATGTTATGCTAGTGGGATAGCCGCTTGATCTTACCAGTACACTGTGGTTGTGTACTGATTCTGCACTTGCTCTTATTTTTGTTGAGTACAGGGCATCTTCAAGCGGCTATTAATAGACCTCGCATAGAAGATCAGTGATCATCGTTCGAATTGAAGGGTGAGCCAATTCTTTCGGGCTGCCATGGGATCCTCCATTTCCGGACTTAGACATTTGTTTTAGCTAATTAATTAGTTCATTATTTGGGGTTGTATCCCTTTCTTGTTTAGACTTGGTTCCTTGTTAGAATGTTTTGGTAAATTGACTTTCAGGTTCTAGGTTATTCTTCCGCATTGTTGGTTATTATTGTTAGACTTTTGTTAGTGTTTAAGGGAACTTTATTTTTATTTCCTTACTGTTTGATTTAAATGCCTTAGTTTTTAGATTATTTGCTTGGTTTGGGTTGTAGTAGTGGTTCTCCCACCGGAGTGTTAGTGTGGTGCCAATCACGATGGTCTGGGTCGTGAAAAAGTTGGTATTAGAGCCTAGGTTCGTTGATCTCGATGTATCAAAACGAGTTTACTAGAGTCTCACGGAATGGTATGGGGATGCCTTTACTTTTCTTCGATAGGCTATAGGACTTTAGGAAATATCTATTTTTCTCTTGTCTCCTTTCATGCTATGACTTGATTCCAATTGGTATCTGGCGATTCAAATTGGTATCTAACCTCCTTCACTCTTCTGTTCGCAGATGGTTAATACTAAATTCAACGGCGTTAGGTCCGTAGCTCTCGTCGATGCTCCGATTGAGGAATCTGTAGTGAGAGGTCGCGGTCGAGGTAGAGGTAGAGGAAGAGCTAGGGGTAGAGGCTGTGGAAGAGTAGCGCCTGCTGGAAATGGAGCTCCTGTGAATGAGAACCCTTCCATGCATCATGAGGAAATAGAAAAAGAGATTGAGGTTGAGAATGTTGAGAACGTTGAGGAGGTTGGACAAGAGAAAGAGGTGCAAGCTGAGGCTACATGTATTCCTCCCATCGATTCGGTGTTAGCTCAACAAATCATGTCATTTTTTAAGGGATTGGCTGGTCCTAGAATGCTTCCATCTGTTCAAGTAACTCAAGCTCCTACTAGTCGTCCTGTGGGTAGCACTGGGCCCAAGACGGGTGGAACGGGAGGTAATGATGCTTTCTTCCGTCCTCTGTTAGGTTCTGTCATGACTGGTAATGAGCATGAACTGTTGACTAAGTTTTTGAACCTAAAGCCTCCGGTATTTCTTAGTTTCGAGAGTGAGGATGCTTATGAGTTCATCTTAGATTGCTATGGGAGGCTGCATAAATTGGGTATTGTTCATCAACATAGGGTTGAGTTTGTGTCTTTCAACTCCAAGGTGAGGCCAAGTAGCGGTGGAGAGCCTATATGGAGTGCAGATCTTCTACTTTACCTCCACTTACTTGGACCCAATTTCATGCTTTGTTTCTAGAGAAGTATGTACCTAGGACTTTGAGGGATCACAAGAAAGATGAGTTTATGGCTTTGGAGCAAGGTGGTATGATTGTGGCTGCTTATGAGGCCAAGCTCCATGCTTTGTCTAGATATGCTACTCAATTGGTGACTACTGAGGAAGAGAGAATTCGGTTATTTATTAGGGGATTAAATTCTGAGTTGCAAGTATTATCTGTTCATATGATTTCTGCAGGGAGAAGCTTTAATGAGGTGAAAAACTATGTTAAGAAAGTGGAGGGGGTGAGGCGAGACATTCAAGCTAAGGCATGGGCAAAAAGGGCCAAGAACTCGGGTAACTTTCAAAGTTCTTATTCCAAGGGGTCCGGAAGGCCAACGCTTGCAGCCAAGCCAATTCAGTCTCTCTATGCCCGCCTCTATAGGTAGTTACTCAGAAACTCCATCTCATAATTTTAAGGATAGCCAGGGAATCGCGCCTTTGACGGGCGGCAGACCATCTTTTGATCGTACTTGTTACAACTGTGGAGAACCTGGACATATGAGCAGAGATTGTCCCCACCCACATGTGTTAGATTTCGCGCAGCAACAATCTAGAGCAGTGGTACCCGCGGGGAATGGTAATAATGGTAGAGAACGTCCATAAGGTGGGCGATAAGGTAATCAACGAGGTCATGGAGATAGAGGAAATGGTAACGGAGGTAGGGTAACGTGCAACCAGGCAGGGAAGTGGCTCGTCATGATGATAGGGCTTAGTGTTATGCTTTTTCGGGCAAGAATGAGGCGGAGGCGTCTGATGCGGTGATCACATGTACTATTCTTGTTTGTGACTGGATGGCTAATGTGTTATTTGATATAGGTTCTAGTTATTCTTATGTATCTGTGCGATTTGCCTCAGAGTTTGATATGATTTGTGATATACTTGATGCCCTTATCCATGTTTCCACCCCAGTTGGAGAGTCAGTCATAGTTACGATTGTAATAAGATATTAGAATTTATGAGATAGGTACCATAAAACTGTCTGTTTAACTTTATGGACCACACTCACCAATCCACACCCTTATTAATGCTCCGTTCGCCGCAGATCGTCTTCTCCTCCTTTCTTTTGAAGTTCAATGTCGGAAATCGTATTCTCAGCCTAGCTAAAGCGAGGCAGCACTATTCGCTTGAAGTAAAGTGTCCCTTGCTTGCACAAGCTTGATTTATATATGCGACCATGTCTATCATGCTTGTCCTATTTTGTTTATTATAGGATTTCAGACTTGGGCTGATTTAGTGATTTTGGATATGATTGACGTTGATATAATCTTAGGCATGACTTGGTTGTCCCCCTATTATGTTGTGCTTAATTGTAATACTAAGCCTGCAGCTCTAGAAATTTCGGGAAGGGAAAAATTAGAGTGGGAAAGGGTGTACAAGCCTAAGCAAGCTAAGATTATATCCTCCATTTGAGCTAGTAAACTGGTAGAGCAGGGTTGTTTGGCTTATTTGGCTCATATTAGGGATGTTGAGATTGAGGCTCCATCCATTGAGTCTATTCATGTGGTGTTTGAATTTAGTGAAGTGTTTCCTAATGATTTTCCTGGTATGCCTCCGGATAGAGATATAGATTTTTGCATTGATTTAGAGCCTGGTACATTCCCCATTTCTATCCCTCCATACCGCATGGCTCCGGCAGAATTAAGAGAGCTTAAGGCTCAAATCCAAGAGCTCCTTGATAAGGGATTTATTTTCCCTAGTGCTTCTCCATGGGGTGCTCCAATTTTTTTTGTTAAGAAGAAGGATGGTAGTATGAGAATGTGTATAGATTACCGACAATTAAATAGAGTCACTATTCGAAATAGGTACCCCTTGCCTCGAATAGATGATCTCTTTGACCAATTGCAAGGTGCAGTGGTTTTCTCTAAGATTGATCTAAGATCCAGCTACCATCAGTTGAAAATTAGGCCTGAGGACATTCCCAAGACGGCGTTTAGAACTCGCTATGGGCACTATAAGTTTTTGGTTATGTCTTTTGGTTTGACCAATGCGCCTGCAGCTTTTATGAGTTTAATGAATGAGGTGTTCAAGCCATTTCTTGATTCTTTCGTCATATTCTTTATTGATGATATTTTGGTCTATTCAAAAAGTGAGGAAGAGCATGCCAATCATCTTCGTAGTGTTTTGGGTGTTCTTGGGAAGCAAAAACTTTATGCTAAATTTTCTAAGTGTGAGTTTTGGTTGAAATCGTTTACATTTTTGGGGTATGTAGTTTCAAAAGAAGGGGTAATGGTAGATCCTCAAAAGATTGAGGCGGTTAAGAATTGGGTCCGACCAAGTTCTGTGACGGAAGTTAGGAGTTTTGTGGGGCTCGCTAGCTATTATCGTCAGTTTGTGAAAAAAATTGCCTCTATTGCTACTCACTTGACCAAAAAAGAGATACCATTTGAATTGACTGGAAAATGTGAGGAAAGATTTCAAAAGCTCAAGACTCTCTTGACCACCGCGCCTATTCTAGCATTACCGGTTAAAGGTAAAGATTTATTATTTATTGTGATGCTTCACATTCTGGTTTGGGTGCTATGTTGATGCAGGATAAGAATGTTATAGCTTATGCCTCACGTCAATTGAAGGTGAATGAGAGGAATTATCCAACGCATGATTTGGAGTTGGCAGCGATAGTGTTTGCTCTTAAGATCTGGTGGCATTACCTCTATGGTGTTAAGTGTGAAGTGTTTACTGATCACCGTAGTTTGCAGCATGTGTTCACTCAAAAGGATCTGAATTTGAGACAACGAAGGTAGATGGAGTTACTTAAAGATTAGGATGTGACTATTCAATACCATCCGGGAAAGGATAATGTGGTGGCAGACGGTTTGAGTCGAAAAGCGGTGAGTATGGGTAGTTTAGCTTGCTTGAGTGTAGCCAAGCGACCTTTGGCTAAAGAAATTCAGACCTTAGAGTCTAAGTTCATGCAATTGGGCATCTCAGAAAAAGGTGAGGTGCTATCTAGTATTGAGGTAAGGGCCACTTTCATTGAGGAGATCAAGACCAAACAATTTGAAGATGAGAATTTGGAGGAACTTAAGAAAAAAACTGTGATTGGTAAGGCACAAGAGACCACTCTTGATGCGGATGGTGTGCTAAATTTCAAGGGGAGAATATGTATTCCTAGAGTAGATGACTTGATTGAGAAATTGTTGGCCGAGTCTCATGGTTTGCGATATTCTATTCATCTGGGTGTGACCAAGATGTATAAAGATCTGAAGCGAATTTATTGGTGGTTGATCATGAAGAAAGACATAGCGAAGTTTGTAGCGAAGTGTCCAAATTGTCAACAAGTGAAGTATGAACATCAAAGGCCTACAAGTTTTCTTCAAAGAATGCCAATTTCGGAATGGAAGTGGGAAAGAATAGCCATGGATTTTTTGGTTGGTCTTCCCAAGACTTTGGGGAAGTTTGATTCTATTTGGGTAGTGGTTGATAGATTGACTAAGTCAGCCCATTTCATTCCGGTAAGAATAGATTATAATATTGAGCAATTGGCTAAACTTTATGTGAAAGAGATAGTGAGGTTGCATGAGATGACCCTCTCTATCATCTCAGACCGTGGTACCCAATTCACATCTAAGTTTTAGAGGAAATTGCATGATGAATTGGGCACACAACTCACTTTTAGTACAGCCTTTCATCCGCAGACAAATGAACAATCGGAGAGGACTCTTCAAGTGTTGGAAGACATGTTGAGGGCATGTGTGATTGATTTTGGAGGGCATTGGGATAAGTTCCTACCTTTGTGTGAACTCCTATGATAATAGTTATCACTCCAACATTGATATGGCACCATTCGAGGCACTCTATGGGAGGGGATGTAGATCATCCATAGAATGGTTCGAGGCTGGAGATGTGAAACCATTGGGGGTTGATTTAGTGAAGGATGCTCAAGATAAGGTTAGGAGTATTCAAGCTAAGCTTCTAGCAGCCCAGAGTAGACAAAAGAAGTATGCAGATCATAAGGTAAGAGACATGGCATTTCAATCCACTGAAAATGTTCTTCTTAAGGTATCACCTATGAAAGGGGTGATGAGATTCGGTAAGAAGGGTAAAGCTAAGTCCTAGATTCATTGGTCCATTTGAGATTCTTGAATGTGTAGGACAGGTAGTGTATAGATTGCCTTTACCTCCTAATCTATCGGGTGTTCATCCGGTATTTCATGTGTCCATGTTGAAGAGATATTATGGCGACGGGGACTATATTATTAAGTGAGACTCAATTGTGTTAGACAAGGACTTCCAATATGAGGAGGAACCGGTGGAAATTCTTGATTGTGATATGCGCAAGTTGAGAACAAAGGAGATTAAATCCGTGAAGGTTCAATGGAAGCATTGTCCAGTTGAGGAAGCTACTTGGGAAATCGAGAGGGACATGCAAGACAAGTATCCCCAATTGTTTGTCGATTCAGGTACTACTTCTTTCTTTCCTTAGCCTACTTTTCCTAAGTTTTGTCACTCGGGGATGAGTGATGGGTAAATTGGTATCTATAGTAACGACATGTTCCCGTCGTTATAGAAAAGACAACCGGGAAAATTTGGGGCCGGAAAACTTTTTTGTAGTATTTGGATTTTCCCAACCTTGTCCAGATTTAGGTGAAATCGGAGTCATTGAGGTGTAGGGAAATCTGGTAACAGTTGGGTGAATCATTTATGATTTTGATTACATGAGTAGTTAGATAACTCATTAAGGAATCCGAACGACTTTACAAAATTGAATTCGGACGAGTAGAACTCTTGGAATCGATTTTACCGTAAAGGGTATTTTTTGATCATCGTGGGTTAGAGGTGTGTTGTGAAATGAGAATTTTGAAATTCTTGAAATAACTCTCTATTTCATTTTTGCCGCTTTGGTGGGGGTTTTTGCCGCTCTGGCGGGCCCGACGTGAATTAAAGTCATTAATAAACCCCTAAACGACCTCATTATGCACTTTTCAACTTTTTGAGCTAAGGAACGACCCCCAGGTGACCCCTACTCATTTTTCACCATTCTTAAGGCTAAAGGTAAGCTTTTCACTCCCCAAATCCGTTTTTTGATCTGTAGAACGTAATAGAGTGGGTGAATATTGATGGGGGAAGGTTTTGTTATAGATTCTATGGTGGAAACAACCCTAGTTTGGATAATTGGATCATGGGTATGATAGGGTTCATAAAGAATTGTTAGTAATCCGGGTAATTAATGATTGTTTATTGATTCCCCGTATTGTATTGATTGTTTGTAGACCAAGAACAAGCGGAACGAATCCGGTAAGGGAAGGATCAAGTTTCTTAGGGTTTCAAGCTTGTTTCGAGGTAGGTGATGGTTGTGATTCTATGATTGTGTGATGTATGCTTGTTCTTGCTTCATTATGATACTTGTATATGTATGAATGTTGCAATGTTGATCACACTTGTTGTAAATGAGATAGATAATTGATGAATCCCATGAAATCATGACTTAAATGTATGATCTTGATGATATACTTGTGATTGTGATTGTGATTGTGATTGTGGTGTGTGAATGGGATCGGTTGCCACGTTCCAGCATAACTAACTTGGATCGATTGCCACGTTCTGGCATAAAAATGGGATCGGTTGCCATGTTCCGGCATAATGTGGGATCGGTTGCCACGTTCCGGCATGCTAACTGTTTGGGTTTGGGTTCCATGAGAGGACCAATGATTTGACATAAAATGTGAAGTTGTTCATTGTTCGTAAATGTTGATAATATTGTATATGTTGATATATATGTATGTGATTATAATGTTGTTTGACTTGTTTATGTTACACTAGTGGATAGTCGCGTGATCCTATCAGTACACTGTGGTTGTGTACTGATTCTACACTTGCTTTTATTTTTGTTGAGTACATGGCATCTTCAAGTGGCTATTGACAGACCTCGCTTAGAAGATTAGTGATCGTCGTTTGAATTCAAGGGTGAGCCAATTCTTCCGGGCTGCCATGTGATTCTCTTTCGTCTATGTCCACCATTTCCGGACTTAGACATTTGTTTTAGCTAGTTGATTAGTTCATTAGTTGGGGTTGTATCCCTTTCTTGTTTAGACTTGGTTCCTTGTTAGAATGTTTTGGTACATTGACTTTTAGGTTCTAGGTTATTCTTCCGCATTGTTAGTTATTATTGTTAGACTTTTGTTAGAGTTTATGAGAACTCTATTTTTATTTCCTTAGTGTTTGATTTAAACGCCTTAGTTTTTAGATTATTTGCTTGGTTTGGGTTGTAGTAGTGGTTCTCCCACCGGAGTG
>JAJONQ010038087.1:0-11660 GCA_036250385.1 Solanum microdontum
AGCTAGAGTAATTTAATATATGGGATTTGGAAGGGTGATATGTAAGAAACCTTACCCCTACTTTTTAAAGCTAAAAGTGCTTTTTTTGTTAGATTTTTTATTCAATTTGAAATAAAAAGAAACAAGATTTATTGGTAAATTTTTTTTATGTTCCAAGATGGAGAAAATGAATATGTTTCTTTTAAAATTTTGATTACTTCTCGTCTTATGAGTAAAGATTTTTGGCAGAATTAAGACAAATGTTCAATTTTCATATGTAATTAAACTCAAAAATATTTTTGTTCTCGATTTTCTAATGTTGGACATTTGTTATATTACGTCTTTGACCTAACTCTTAACTCTGTAATGTCCATCTACCATGGATATAGAGAGCTGCAAACCAGCTAAGAATAAACAGCTAAGATGGAGAAGAAAAATAGTTTACAGAGAAAAGGAAGAGTAGGAGCAACTTTTGGACGGACCCTAATCTATTTTATCACTAAAGAGTAAGAGAAAAATTAAAAGAATCCGTATTTTCTAGGTTCCGTCTCATCAGACCCGCTATAGCAGTTGGCACGCTGCTACAGTGGCGTCGCTATAGCAGGAATATTTCCGCTATGATAGGATGAAGTCAGCTCGGGTCAATTTTAAATTTCAAAATTTTCTTGTATCATCCCCATTTTTAAATTGACGTGTATTTTTAAAAAATTCAAAATTCCGCACGAGGTGCCTTTTGAATAACGACGGAATATGTCGTTACAACAACACTAAAAATTATTATCGTTTAGATTTTCTTTTAGTTTTATTATTTTCCTAATATTGTAATATTCTCTTTCCTAATTTTATAAGAATTATTATATTTAAAAAAAAATTAAAAAATTCACTCCTTCCTTTTTTCTAAAGATAAAATGTGACTTTAAAATTAATGTGATAATATCTCTTCAACTAATAATAAAATTATTGTATTTACTAGAAGGGTTCAAGAACGCTTGTTGAATAATTATATTAATCAAAATTTTAATACTCTGCTCGGTATATTTATGATGAAGTCTTATAAACCTCGAAAAGACACTTTGTAAGATGTTGGCAAAATATGATGAAGAAAAATTGTGAAGAATGATAAATAATAATAATAATAAGTTTATCAACTAGTTGGATTGACTACACGAGGAAGGACAAAAAAGAAAATTCAAAAGGTAATAATTGTTATTTTATACCAGTTTCAGATCCAAAACCTATTCCTACTAATCTTGATGCATTGTCATGGGATGAAGATACTAATATTTTAAATTTTTGGGACAATACTCCAGAGTTAGCTATGCATGATGCACATATTAATGTGGTGTATTTATTTTAGCCTATTTGGCCAAGTTTTTAGAAAATCAAATTTGATTTTATATTAATTATTAAAAAGTATATTTTAGAGAATGAGGATATTTGATCAAATTTTAATAAAGAAATAAGTGTTGTTAAATAGTAGAAGAAGCTAGTGTTATTTTTACAAATTTCGACTTTTTTCAAATTTTCTTAAATTGAATCTGACATAACCACCAAGAAGAATTGTAATGTAGTGGTAAATATTTTTTCATCTTTAATTAAAGGTCTTAGATTTAAGCTCCTTTGAACCTTAGGTACAGATTCACCTTTGCTAGGCAACGCTCTAACCCCCTCCCTCCATGTGGGACTTTCCAATGTGAACTCAAATTTAGTCGGATCCCAATATAAATATCAAACACCGGGGGGAAATAAAAAAATTGGCCTAACCTGTTCATATGAGCCGAAATACTTTATAAAAAATTTCAATTTATCTAATATTGACAACCCATTTCACCTATCTCGTTAAACACTTTCTCCTTATACGAATTTTACGTTGTACAAATTCAAATAAATTGGGATTTCAATACATATGTAAAACTTTGGATGAAAAATAAAACAAAACTATCTGTTACTTTTATCAAAAAAAAAAAAAAACATAACTATATGCCATATATAGAACTAAATTTACGTTTATTTATGAGATAAAATTTTTCTTATTGGTGACCAATATATATATATATGAGATAAGAAAATTCTTATCTCATAAATAAACGTAAATTTAGTTCTATATATAAGCATATATTTTTGTTTTATTGTTCGTCCAGAGTTTTATATATGTATTGAGATCCCAATTTATTTGAACTTGCACAACATAAAATTCATATAAGGAGAAAATGTTTAATAAGATAGTTGAAATGGGTCGTCAATAGTAGGTCAGTTGAGAATTTAAGAAAAGTATTTTAGCTCACAGGTTAGGTCAACTTTTTTTTTTATTTCCCATGATGTTCGATATTTGCCTTCGCCTTTGGATTCGGTCAAATTTGAGTTAGCATCAAAAAGTCTCATATGGAGGGGGTTAAAGCGTTGCCTAACAAAGGTGAATTTGTACCCATAAGAACTTAAATCTGAGACATCTTATCAAGGATGAATAAATACTTACCACTACACCACAATCCTTGTTGGTGGTTATGTCAAATTAATTTGAGGAAAGTTGAAATTTGTAAAAATAACATTGACAACTTCTTCTACTATTTAACAACACTTATTTCTTTATTAAAATTTGACCAAATATCTTCATTTTGTATACAATAAACTTTTTTATAATTAAATCAAATTTGATCTTCTAAAAACTTGGACAAACGGGCTATAATAAATACACCACAAATCTATCTCAATCTATGATCATGCATATCTAATTCTGGAATGTTATCCCAAAAATTAAAAATAGTAATATCTGCATCCCATGCCAATGCATCAAGATTATCGAGAATAGGTCCTGGATCTGAAAGTGGTGTAGAATAACAGTCATTACTCATTTGATCATTACCTTTTGAATCGTCTTTTTTGTCCTTCCTCTTGTAGTCAATCCAACTAGTTGATGAACTAATTTTTTTTTATCATTCTTCACAATTTTTCTTGCGGTTGTTTTGGTCCTTGATTTCTTAGGAATTGATGGAAAAGAAAACCCTAAAAGTCCAGTAATAGATTCATCATATTTTTCCGACTTCTTACAAAGTATTCTTCGAGATTTATGAGACTTCATCATGAATATACTGAGCAGAGTACTAAATTTTGATTAATATTATAATTTAAAGAGTGTTCTTGAACCCTTCTAATAAATACAATAATCTTGATATTAGGTGAGCAGATACTATCGCATTAATTTTTAAAAGTCACATTTTGACTTCAGAAAAGAAAGGCATGAATTTTTATTTTTGAATAACAATTCTTATAAAATTAGGAAAGAGAACATTACAATATTAGTAAAATAAATAAATCTACAATAATTTAAAGAGAAAATCTAGACGATAATAACTGTTAGTATTATTGTAACGACCTATTCCGTCATCATTTAAAAGGCATCTCGTGTAAAATCTATTTTTTAAAAAATATGTTGTCAATTTAAATTAGGATAACACAATAAAAATTTTGAAATTAAAAATTGACCCGGACTGATGTCATCCTGCCATAGTGGAAATACTCTCGCTATGGCGGCGGCGTTGTAGTGTGTGCCAACCCATATAGCAGGTGTGACAGGAAGAATCTAGAAAATACGTATTCTTTTAATTTTCTATCGTTCTCTTCAGTGGTAAAAAGCAACGAATTCAACTAGAATACAAGGTTTAGGAGATCACTTGTCTTAAATCAATCAACAATCACTTCACTAGTTAAGTCTTCCCCTTCCGAATCACTTCCAAAGCCACACAATCTATATACAAGCAAATATTCACAATAAATTTCTGAAAACAACAATACCCACATCAATCCTCTTGAAAGGTGGGTCAATCAACACAATTCTAAAATTAACATTTGAATCAAAAATTTATTACTTGAAAACATTACTCAAGGCTTTAGGAACTCATTAGGAAAAATCATTTCGAAAAGGGACTTGAAATCAGTTCAAAATCTCCCTTTTAGCTAAGATCTTGAATTCTTGAAAATACTCATCATTCACCGATCAAAATCTCATATTTTGATGTTAAAGCTCATAATTAATCAAGGAAAAATGAAGGTTTAGGATCAAGAAAACTTACCCAAATGATTTAGCATGGAAATTCCCTTCAAAAATTCTCCACCAAGGGGTTTCCCAAGTTTTAAAATGGTGAAATAGGGCTTAAACCCTGAAAGTTGCAGGCCAAAATCCACTCTGATGTCGTGTCACGACCTAGACTGTCATGATTGACACCACACTAACCCTTCGGTGGGAGAACCATTACTACAACCTAAACTAACAAATTTTATGAAAACTAAGACATTTAAAGATACAAAAGCATGTTTAAATGACAATAAAAATGGAGTCCCCATAAACTCCAAGGTTTTTAACAAATAACTTGTAACATCTCGCAACTAGAAAGGAGTTTAAAATCTAGAAATAGTCATTTTTGGAAAGTATAAGGAAATTTGGAAAATTTTAAGTAAGTTAAAGTGAGTTTTTGGCCAACTTCAAACGACCATAACTCCTAGATCAGGATGAGTTAGGTGTAGTTCCAGATATGGTTGGAAAGATCTTGGAATTATCTTTCCAACACAACCAAGTTTGCGCGATTCCGAGTTCGGATGAATGAGTTATACCCTTTGGAATTTGGGCTGTTGGATTAAGGAAATGCCCAATCCGAAAATTTAAGGGGTATTTTAGTCTTTTCATTGCCCTATTATTTTAATCCATTTTTAGGAATTTAATATGCGTCAAATCAGATTTTAGTCAGTTTTAGAATTTGGGATTTCACGTAAGGGCAAAGGAGAAAGGAGAAGAAGAAGCAAGAACGCTCAAGATCGTCGAAGTTTGGCTTGTGAAATTCGTCGGGGGTGATCCCTACAAGGTATGTGAGATCACATAGCGTTGGGTTAGTTCAGCCACGCGCCAAGCATGTTTAATTCAGCGTATTTTCGTTCTAAAGGATTGGGAAATTGATGTTCTTGATAGTTGTTCTTGCATTGATTTCGTTCTTGAACATGAGTGGTGAGTTAGGAGTTTCTTGATGATTAAGTATTGTTTCCTTGAGTTGTTTGGGTTAGATTTTTGTGTATATGATTTGGGTACATGAATCTAAGGTGAAATTTGGGAAAATGAATCAGATTAAAAGGATTTAGGATTAGAAAACGAGTTGAAAAACTCGTTAGACACACCTGGAGAGGGCAAGGCACGTCGCGCCAGGAGGCTAGGGCGGCGCGCCTGCAGTGCGCCCAAAACAAGCCCCAGTAAGTTGGGGCCTGGAGCGGCGCGCCAGGGACGCGCCTGGATCGGCGTTTTTCACTAGTTTTCATCGTTTAGCCTATTTAAGTTATTCTAAAGTGTCCTAACACTTTCCATTGATTCTAACTACTCTAAATGACTTCTAAAGACCTAGAAATCATTCAGAAACATGAATCATAACCTTGAATCCATAAATTCAAATTCAAGGAAAATCAAAAGTCAAGTCTAGGAAGTTCTTCGAGTTTTTTCAATAAAGCCTTTTGCTAATGCTTTTAACTTTGTTTTAAGGCTTAAGTTCAAGTTAAGCAAAGAGTAAACATTTGAAGTTTCATTTCTTCAAAGAAGTATATGGGAACTAAGTATTCCCAAGAAGTTTAAAAATGTTTTCACATTTTGAGAAAGAAAAAGGGAGCATCGATTCCAAGAGAGCTTTTAAGCTAAGGTTTGAGTAATTATCTCAAACCAAAAAGAAGTTATTTTAAAATATATGAGCTAAGTATATTTTTGGGAGTAGTATTGAGCACCGATATGGGGATGCAAGTTCATATTAACTCAAGTCTCCATAAACCATGTAGCCATCATGGGTATTAATGGGTCATACTTTTTAGATGATCACATAAGTTAAGCTAGTGGATCCACTAAATTAAACGTTCTATATGACGGCAAAGTATAGGACAGTTCTGGCAGCGTGGACAAGACGTTGTATCACCACTTAGGCTCATAGTGGTGGTTCTCAGTTAGAGAATCTCCCACAGAAACTATATTATTTTATTATATGAGTAAAGTTGAGTTTGTTACTGCATTTCCTTTAACGAACTAAGTTGCTTTTACTGTTTATAAATCTTTTCATCTATTGCATGTGTCCATTGCTTTATTTTGAGTTAAGTTATCCCGGAGTTGAGAAGAGCCAAGGTAAGTGTTTCTTTTTCAGAATCTTTTCAAGCCTATGTTTGTTAGCATTCCAACTCACATACTCGTACATTTTGCCAATTGGCCTGCATCTTATTTTGATGTAGACGCAGGTAACCATGATCAACATCCATCACCTCGTTGATCCAACTTGAGCATTCAAAGTCTGTTGGTGAGCTTCCTTGCATTCCAGAGGACTCCTTTATTTGCTTTCTAGTCTTTCAGAAATTAGGATGATCGGGGATCCTGGCCCGACATCCCTCTTTGTTTTAGAGGCTTCATAGATAGTTAGTAGTCAGATGTCTTTACATTATCATTTCATATGTTAAGACTTGAGTTGCCATTTTGGCCGAGTTGAATGTTGACTATTCAACCTTCTGAGTTATTTCACTAAAATTATTCGAGTAAGTTCACTTTGATCATAATAAGCATGTTTAGAGTCTTCCGCTGAGTCAGTAAGTCAGGCCAAGGATTCGCTTGAGACCAGCAATGGTCTTCGAGTGCCAATCTCACCCAGGGTGTAGGCTCAGTGCGTGAAACAACTAACCAAACTAATGCGGAAGAACAACCCGTAGAACCTGAAAGTCATTGTACCAAAACTCTACTAACGACAAGTCTAAGAACAAGGGGTACAACCCCGAAACTAAACAACACTTTAAACAAAAGTCTGAGTCCGAAAAAAGTGGACTTAAACAAGAAAGATCCATGGCAACCTGAAAGAACTGCTCACCCTTGAATCCGGTCATGCTCAATAGTCACTTAGCTTAGGTTTATCAATAGCCGCCTGAAGATGCCCTACACTCAACAAAGAACAAGCAACTGCAGTATCAGCACACAACCACAGTGTACTGGTAAGATCATGCGGCTATCCCAATAAGTGAAACACATGCAAGTAACCATAACATTATAAAACAAGCATATGCCGAACATATACAATATTAGTCATCTTTTCAAGATCAATGTACTATCCCACATTCTCAATAATACATATTGGTTATCAATTTAGAGCAACATACCGTCTTCCAATATCAATCATTATTAGATATGAACGTAATCATCACAAGTAGATACACAACACAATTCAATAGTCCTCTCACGGAACCCAATTCGATGGTCCTCTCATCGAACCCACAACCAAACTGTTAGCGTACCGGTACGTGGTACCCGATCCAATGTTTATGCCAGAACGTGGCAACCGATCCAATGTTTATGTCAGAACATGGCAACCGATCCCATGTTTATGCCGAAACGTGGCAACCGATCCAATGTTTATGTCGAAACGTGGCAACCGATCTAATCAACAAACCACAATCACAATGTATATTTTCACAATCATACAACAAGAGGTGATTCATGTCATACAATTATTCAATTATCCTTATTTACGATTAGGGTTATCAATAATGCAACGTCTGCATACATATATGCATTATAATGAACAATTACAAACATATATCACACCAACATGAAATCACAACTATCACCTATCTCGAATCCAAGCTTGAATCCCCTAAGGCACTTGAATCTTCCTTTCCGGATTCTTCCTGCTTGTTCATGGTCTAAAAATATACAATAAACGTAAGTATCAACAATCAAAGGTCTAATTATCCGGATTATAGCAAACCCAAAAACCCTAGACCAACCCAAGATCCTAATACCCAATTTAGGACTTTTTCCATCATTAGTTTCATATCAAAACCCTTTCCCAACAATAATTACCCACAAATTTACATTCTACGGATCAAAAAATGGATTCGGAGAGTGAAAACTTTACCCTTAGCCTAAAAAATGGTGGAAAACTGTCAAGAAAACCCCTGGGGTCGTTCCTTAGCTCTCAAAGTCGAAAAGTGTAGAATAAAACATTTTTGAGGTTTTATTTCCGACTTAAGTCATGTTTGTCCTGCTACGGCGGGACCCATCCCGCTACAGCGGCATGCACGGAGACAAAATGCTGGAATTTGAATTCCAAGCCCCCATTTCACTACACACCTTCAACCCTTGACATTCTAAAACCACCCGTTCACGCTAAGATTATTTTCGTGAGCTCTACTTGCCCGAATTCAATTCAGTAGAGTTGTATGGGTTGCTTAATGTCTTAGCTATCTATTCATGTAATAAAAATCATAATTAAATCACCCAGTTGTTACCATATTTCTCTAGACTCTACTGACTCCGATTTTGTCCAAATCTGGACTAGGTTAGGAAATTCCAAGTTCCTACCAAAAGTTTTCTGACCTCAATTCTTTCTCCATTAGATTTTTCCTAACGACAGAATGAGGTTGTTACATGTCGCACATACCCGCCAAAAACGCAGGCATCGCTTCTGCAACTAGACTTTCGCTTAAGTGGAGGTCGCTTAAATGATGGCTTATTCGCAAATGCGAAGGTCAACAAGGGTTGATCCTTGGAAAAAGCTACCCAAGGCTCGCTGAAGTGAGTCTTGCAAAAGCGAGTCATCTCTCGCAAAAGCGGAGCACACCAGAACCCAGACATCAGAAAATCAGTCAACACTTTAAACCCCAAAAGGACCCTCGAGATTTGTTCGTAACCTCATACACAAAAAAAAAAAGGAAGATCAATTATACTAGATGTTTCAAACTCAATGTGATGTAAAATGGATTACATCAAGCTTATCCATTCACAAACTTTAATGCTTTGATGGAGTGTTCACAAGGATAAAGGTTGTTTGGCATGTATGAATGCCAAAGAGGGAGTTCCATGCCTTGCATGGGAATATATGCACCTTGAAGGAGCTCCCAGTTGGGCAACACCATGCTTGGATGATAGCTTGGAGTGTGGGAGGCCTAACCAAGCGGGGATGAGCAAGTGAAGAATGTGCTCCATTTGGTGAGCTGAAGGACACTTCGGTGACTGATCGCCAACTGATCCAATGAGCTGTAAAATAAGGCTTCCCAGTCGGCGTGAATGGAGGACATTCGGCGCATCGCCCATTGACCCCAGACCGCCGAAAGTTACTGTAGCCATCAAGGGAGAAGTCAAGGGAGCAGTGCACATTGCCGACTGATCGGCGACTCGCCAAGAGGATTGGACGAGCCCGACTTAGCCCTCCCATTGGCCCATTTCAGGTCACTTTTGAGCCCATCTATGTAATAATGCCTAATACTATAAATAGGTGTCTTAGGGTTCATTTTAGGGTTAGATTGATTTGAATATTGTGGTTGTAAACCTAAAACTCCTTTTGTGAGTGTTTGAAAGCTTGGTAAAACTTTTGTTGATTCTTGTTTAGAAACGGGGGTTGCTTGGGATATCGATTCCCTTGAGGTCTTCGCAAGAGTTAGGTGTTTCTTGTTGGATTAACGAGGTGAGGTCTTTCGGTTTAACATAGCCTTAGGTTGCTCTTTGTTTCTTCTTGTTGTGTCTATCTATTTGTCCAGATTTGGTACTTGTTATGATCTAGATTGGAGGTTATTGGATTTAATACATCCTTTAGTTGCCAATTGTTTCTTATCTTATGTCTCTTCTTCTATCTTTTTTGTTTTTCGTTGTTTGTTGTAGTTTCTCTTGTGAGAATCATATCATTTGGTATCAGAGTAAGGCTTCGAATCGTTCCTACGAATTCTAGTCTTGGGTTGTTACAAAAAAAAGTGTCAGAAACGTTTTTCCTAGAAAACCCCAAAATATTTTGTTGATTTGAGTCTTGTTTGAAGTTTCTAAGGTTATATTAGTGTTCCCTAACCTTATTTGAGTTTGGATTTGGGATTTAGTGAAGTTTGGAGCTCTATTGAAGAATCCACCATTGTTGGGTGAAGAAGCTTAAAGAACTTCAAATGGGTTTTCAGATTTAGGTCAAATTGGAGACTCTTGGGTATTGGGGTTTGATCTCTATATCCTTAGGAGATCATAGCTGAAATTTAGGTGAAAACGGATTAGAAATCCATTGGGTTTGAAAGTTGGGTGTTCTTCATGTTCATGGTGTTCTTCGTGACTTGAAGAAAGAAGGAAATGGGTTTTGAAATCTGAAGGTTTCGGTTTGGAATTGAGAGCTAAAAAGTATTGGGTGTTGTTCCCCACATCAAGGAGAGCATTCACCTAGATTTTAGTGAAATTCCGAGACAAAAATTTTAAGGGTTTCATTTTTGGGTTCATCTTGTTCTTGAAGTTCTTGAAGAACATTCAAACCTTCAAGGAAGGGAATATTTGAAAAGGAAGTGTTTGATTCCAAAAAGAAAGAAAGAGAAAGTGTTAAAGTGTTTGTAAAAGGAGAATTTACCAAAAAGGGTAAATACTAAAGGCCAAGGAAGAACGGGGACCACCAAGGTTAAATTTTTTAAGCCTTGCAGTTGCAGCTTAAGGAATTTGGGCTAATCTTGACTTGGATAGCCCATTCCACTCGGCACCTCTCCCTTTGGGCAGCTAGGTCACTGAGTTGGACCTCATTTTGGTGGAGACACTGGAAAATTCGGTGAGCTATGCCCTGGTCGCCGAATCCACTCGGCGCATTGCCGAACTTCCACCCAGATTGCCGAGTTGCCTTGTTCGATTATCGAGTTTGGCGTGTCAATCTTCAAGTTGGCGAGCTGAAGTTCACGTTTAGTGAAGAAAACAGGTCATTTGGCGATGGGAAACTCGTCTTATGACCCCTTTCATCTCAGGTTCTAATTTCTTATTTTCCTTTTCTTTTGATTCTAGTTCGTAATCAAGAATCCTAAACTGATTTTCAACTTGTAATTACCTACTTGTTGACTATTAGTTGTTGAATTCACTTCTTTGTAGTGCTTTTCTTTTCGTGCTTTTTTCGTTTTACTTCGTAGTTATTTCTTGCCTCAAGTCTGTTTGCTTTAATTGAGTCGTCTGTTCTTTTTGAAATAAAAATCTATTCTAACCAAGAGTAGAAATCGAGACCTTGTGATCAACTGAGTATAAGCAATATTCAACATTAGCCGCGCTAATTTGAGAGGCAATCAAAGGTGTGTAAACACGAGCGATTGTGAGTTCATTTTACTAACACTAACGTTGTTTGTTGTTTTTGTGAGTTGTCATTTGTAGGTACAATGAGTTATAAGGAAGCATGTCCTCAATAGCCTCCGACCCATGTGACTTTGATATGGAAGATTATGATTGTGATGATGAGGGTTATGGATGTGAGGATAGTGGTGATTAAGGCCGGCAAACAGACCGGTTTTTGTCCGGTCCGGTCCGATTCCCGTACCGATAAGACCGGTACCGGTTGAACCGGTAAGGAACCGGTCTTACAGGTACCGGAACCGGTACCGAAACGGAACCCAAATTTTTATCCGGTTGTTCCGGTTCGGTAAGAACCGGTTCCGGTCCGATTCAACGGTCAATTTAATTTAATTTTTTTAAAAATGTGAACGTTATAGAGCCGTTGGGCTGGGTCCCAAAACGGCTCCAAACAGTCCCCCACCCCTCTCTACCCCTTAACACTGTAAATATACTCATATTTTTTCATTTAAATCACAAATTCACAAACTATTTCATTAATATCTTATAAAATCTCTTAATTTTCAATCTCTCATAAATTCATAATTATTATTTTGTGATATTGACTTGGAGTTCAAAT
>JAJONQ010038089.1:0-16175 GCA_036250385.1 Solanum microdontum
CCTCATTTTCTAACCCCAATTCGCCTAAATTCAATTCTTTTTCTCAATTTCTCTTTAGATTCAGATACCCAACACATGTACACAAGAATCTACTAAAAAACGACTCTAAAATCGACACGATTTCCTCAAAAACTCAACAATTCCATCCTAACTCAAGAACGAAAGTCAATTTCAAGAACACAATTCAAGATTATCAAACTTTCAACTTTCTAGAATGAAATTACGTTGAAATTAACATGATTGGCGCGTGGGTGAACGAACCTAACACTATGTGAACTCACATACCTCATAGGGATTAACCCTTGGCGAAATCTGCAACAAAAACATCAAGAACTTGATGAATCTTGACCTCTCTCCTCTTTTCTCTTCTTGAACTCTTTTCTGAAATCCCTAGCGTGAATTGTAAATGCATAAATTGAACCAATTCAGTTTAGACCCCTAATTAATTTCTCAAAATGAATTAAATCTAATAGGGTAAGGAAAAGACCAAAATACCCCTCTTAAATCTGGGTAACTTTCCATATCTAGATATCCCAACTTCAGACATGCATATCTCCCTCATACGAGCTTGAAAATTAGCAAACCTGGTGGCGTTGGAAAGAGAATTCTAAGACTTTCATTTGAATTTGATATTTTATAGCCCACTTAACTCAACCTGTACTAAAATTTATGGTCGTTTGAAGTTGACCCAAAACTCATACTTGGCATATCTTGCCAAAATTTCAGATTTTCGTTCTTTCCTAAAATGATTCTTTCTAATTCTAGCTCTTTCAAATAGCGGAGTGTTACAATATCTCCCCATTGGGAATATTCGTCCTCGAATTCGATTACTATAAGTAGATTAAGGGTGTAATATCTAACATTCAGCTCAAACACCCAACAAACAAATCTAACACATTCAGTATATCAATTAAATAGTACTTAGAAGAGAATTAGTACCGTGATCTTGAATGTCTACGGACTCAAAGAGATGTGGATATCTCTTCTTCATGTCCTCCTCAGCCTCTGATGTAGCTTCCTCAACAAACTGATTGCTCCATAAGACCTTGACTAATGCTACCTCTTTGGTTCTCAATTTGCGAACCTAGCAGTCTAAAATCTGAACAAAAATCTCCTCATAAGACAAGCTATCCTTAATACAAATATCTTCAGTTGGGATAATCAATTAAGGATCGCCCATACACTTTTTCAACATAGAAATGTGAAACACTGGATGAACTGACTGCTGGTAACTCTTGTGGTAGCTCCAACTCATAAGCTACATTACCGATCCTTTTGGATATTCTGTAAGGACCAATATATGGGGACTAAGCTTCCCCTTCTTACCAAATCTCATAACACCCTTCATGGGTGGAACCTTCGGGTATATCCAATCATCTACTTCAAACTCTAAGTCCCTTCTCCTAACATTAGTGTTGGATTTCTGACGACTCTGCGCTATTTTCAACCTTTCTTGAATAACTCTCACTTTCTCTATAGCTTGATGAACTAAGTGTAGTCCTATCAACCTACCTTCACCAACTTCAAACCATCCAATAAGAGATCTGCATCTTCTCCCATAAAGAGCCTCATAAGGAGCCATCTGGATTCTAGAATGACAACTACTATTGTAAGCAAATTCTATGAGAGGTTGGTGATCATCCCAATTACCTTTGAAATCAATCACACAGGCCCTCAACATATCTTCTAAAGTCTGAATAGTGCGCTCTGCTTGACTATCTATCTGAGGATGAAAAACAGTACTCAAGTTGACCTTTGAACCCAAACCTTTCTGGAATGACTTCCAAAATTATGTAGTAAATTGTGCACCTCTATCTGAAATAATAGACACTGGGACTCTATGAAGTCTTACTACCTCTTGAATATATAAATTGGCATAATCCTCTCCTGAATGAGTAGTCTTTATCGGTAAAAAGTAGGCTAATTTGGTCATTTGATTAATAATCACCCAAATGGAATCATGCTGTCTGTGAAATCGCGGTAAACTAGTAATAAAATCCATATTGATCACCTTCCACTTCCATTCCAGAATCTCTATTTTCTGAGCTATACCACCAGGCCTTTGGTTCTCTACTTTAACTTGTTGACAATTCAGGCATTTAGCAACGAACACAACAATACTTTTCTTCATACTATTCCACCAATATACTTCTCTCAAGTCACGATACATCTTTGTGGAACCCGGATGAGTAGAATATCTGGAGCTATGATCTTTCTCCATGTTCCTCTCTTGGAGTTCATTCACCCTTGGTACACACAACCTACCTTGATACTTCAATACACCATGTTCCCCTTGTTCAAAAGGCATCGTTTTTTACTTCAATACACTACTCCTCCTTCGGTGGAATTCATTATTCGAACTCCTAATAAAGTCTATGCACATCTTTTGCTAACTCTTTCTTGTCTTCTTCAATGTGGGTGGTACTACCCATAGACAACCTACTCAAAGCATCAACAACAACATTAGCCTTACTTGGGTGATATAGAATGCCTATGTCATAATCCTTGAGTAACTCTAATCACCTCCTCTGTCTGAGATTAACTTCTTTCTGACTAAATACATACTGAAGACTCTTGTGATCGGTGAACACATCTACATGAACATCATAAAGATAGTTACACCATATTTTCAAAGTGAATACTACGACAACCAATTCTAGATCATGGGTTGGATAATTCTTCTCGTGAACTTTCAGCTGTTTGGAGGCAGAAGCCATAACTTTACCATTCTGCATTAACACACAACCTAGTCCAAATCTGGACGCATCACAATACACAACAAAACCTTGCGTACCTTCTGGTAAGGTCAATACTGGGCAGTAGTCAACCTAGTTTTCATTTCCTTAAAGCTTTTCTCACAAGCTTCAGACAATTGAAAATTCACTGTTTTTTGAGTCAACTTAGTCAATGGGTATGAAATAGATGAGAACCCCTCGACGAACCTTTTATAATATCCAACATACCCCAAGAAACTCCTAATATCAATTAGAGATATGGGTCTAGGCCAGTTCTGCATTGCCTCTATTTTTTGAGTATCAACTCGAATTCCATCACTGGAAATAATGAGACCTAAGAAAGCCACAGACTCAAGCCATAACTCACACTTAGAGAATTTGGCATACAACTCTTTATCCTTTAGAGAGTTTGGAGAACTACTCTAAGATGACTAGCATGATCTTTCTCATTCTTCAAATAGATTAGAATGTCATCAATGAATACGATAACAAACATATCTAAATAAGGCTTGAATACTCTATTCATAAGATCCATGAATGCTGCAGGAGCATTGGTGAAACCAAAGGACATAACTAGGAACTCATAATGACCATAGCGGGTCCTGAAAGTTGTCTTAGGGATATCACTTTCTCTTACTCTCAACTGATGATAGCCATATCTGAGGTCTAACTTAGAAAAACAAGTGACACCTTGAAATTGATCGAAAAGATCATTAAATCTCGGAAGAGGATACTTATTCTTGATAGTAACCTTGTTCAACTGACGATAATCGATGCACATTGTAAGAGAACCATCTTTCTTCCTCACAAAAAAGATCGGAGCTCCCCAAGGTGAGACACTTGGTCGAATAAAACCCTTCTCAAGGAGATATTTCAACTGCTCTTTTAACTCTTTCAACTCTGATGGTGCCATCCTATATAGCGGAATAGATATAAGACGAGTATCGGGAATAATATCTATACCAAAGTCTATTTCTCTCTTAGGAGGGACTCCGGAAAGATCATCTGGAAAGAGTTGTGGAAACTCTTTCAATACTGGAACTGACTGAATAGAAGGTGTCTCAACACTAGAGTCATTAACTAGGACTAAGTGATAGACACACCCTTTGGAAACAAACTTTCTCGCCTTAAGGTACGAAATAAAACGACCCTTAGGCACTGCTGAACTACTCTTCCACTCTATAACTGGCTCATTAGGAAACTGGAACTTAACAACTCGAGTTTTACAATCGACTGAGGAATATCAGGCATGAAGCCAGTCCATACCTAGAATAACATCAAAATCTACCATATCTAACTCAACTAAGTCAGACATGGTGCTCTTGTGATTGATGGAAATAGTACAATCACGATAGACTCTCTCTGCTAAAATAGATTCACCAACATGTGTAGAAACACTTAAGGGCTCAAGAAGATTCTCAGGAAGAACATCAAAATTAAAGACTTTGATCATTCCAGTGACAACATCTGGCGAATCATATTGCTCTTGGCGACTAGTGATAGCATACAGATGGTTTGCTCCTCTGCTTGCCCCTGAAGTAGATCCTCTAGATGCAGTTTTTTCTAGTGGAGCAACTGAATAATATTGGGCTCTATTGCCCCAATTACCATTACCTTGTCTGTTCTTAGGGCACTCTTTCATAAAATGACCATTCTGACCACACGTGAAGCAACCAGTGGAGCTATCACGACACACTCCTGAGTGGCTCCTACCACACTTAGCACATTCAGGAGTCCTATTACCCCCTTGTGCCACACTACCTTGAGACTGTACAAGTCTAGGTCTGAAATTTTATGAATTCTGATTTTGGAACTCACCTCTGCTTCTTGGTGCAGGTACACTAGCAGATGATGGAACAGGTCCCTTTTGTTTCTGTTGGAAAGATGACCGGTTGACATTACCCTTCTGTTATTCAGACTCATTCCCTGTCATAGCTCTCTTGTTTCGAAACTCTTCACTATTTCTCAGCTTCTCTTCATCAACGTACTGCACATGAATCATAAGTCTTGCTATGTCCATGTCCCTTAGTAGCATAACTGCATTGCCCTCTTTACTTGACAGGCAAGACAACCCAGCAACGAACAAACAAATCCTGCTTCTCAGTTCAGCAACCATCTCCGGAGCATAGCGGTAAAGTTGGGTGAGATTCATACTGTACTCATGAACACTCATAGATTCCTTCTTAAGAGTGAGGAATTCTCATACCTTTGCTTCTCTCAGTTTACGGGGAAAGAAACGCCCCAAAAAGGCCTCCTCAAACATAGCCCAACTCACAAGTGGTGCGAAGGTCTATTCTTTTTCCATTGATCAAACCAGATTCTAGCGACACCTTTCATTTGGTATGCATCTAGTTCCACCCTCTCAGCATCGGTAATGTAGATAATCTTAAAAACCTTCTAAAGTTCCTCTAAAAAATTTCTAGATCCTCAGTGACACTTGAACCAGTGAAGCTTGGAGGATTCATCCTTAAGAACTCACAGATCCTAGAAGTATCAACCACTTCCTGTCGATTCTCTCTCTGTCCAACTTGATTGATCACTGCTTGACTCAACATTTGGATCACTTCCTGAAACTCAACATTGTTGACCTCTCCTTGGGGTTGCATTTCTAATAATCTAGTTAAACCCAACAAGTAAGTTGGGGTCGACCCCACAGGGAGCGGTCCAGTTTTTTAATTTAGTTATGAAGTTGTAAATGTGATTTAAATGGTTGTAGCAATAAAAATTATCGAAGACTCTTAATTAAATCCAAAGGTTGACATAAATGTCAGGTGGGTTTTTTTTATATCAGGCAGCAATCACAACAATAACAATTAACAATAGTAATCAAATAATAGAGAGGTACTTGGGGGAATGACCGACTAGTTATGAATTCTTGCTAAATGGGTGCTAGGTGATTACTAAAAGTTACTAAATCTTCATGGGTAGGATGGACTTTAGATGAGATTCTCTTAAACAACTACCTCGCTTCAATTGAGTTCTTTCAAACCTCAACATGCTAAATATGAAAACTAGCCCACAACCTTACTACATCTACTCTCTCGATCTAGCTAGGTAGGATGGAACTTAGGATTAACCCTCTCGAGCTGAACCCACAATGACACAATCACTGCGAATTCTAAATTATCACCTTGATTTTACACATCTCTCTCAAGCAAGCATAAAACACTAAATCACATTGAAATAAACATTTAACAAAGCAATTTAACAGCAGTAATAAAAAAGACCCACTTAGAATTAGCACTACAATTAATAATTTCTAACACCCATGCATCTAAATTAAGCGATTAGTCACATGGTCAAACCTCCAAGGATAAGGATTTTAGCTAAACATCATAAAAAGAGAAAAACAAATACCAACTAGATTAGCCATCAGTTGGGTAATAGTCTTCAAGCCTTTACAATGTTCTAAAAATGGTGAAATTCAAAAACCCAAATCCAAATTTATGTGAAATTTCCTTGAAAGCTTCAAAATTCAACAAGAACAATGATTTTAGTTCTGGGTAAGAGTTTCTTAATGTTTTTCTCTCTCTTCAAAAGATCAATTTATACTGATTCAAAAGTTGGCTTTATGTGGCAAATCGGCCTACACCCTGGGCGGGACTGGCACTCGAGAACCATTGCTGGCCCCAAGAGAACCCTTGGCCTGACTTAACACTCCGTGGAAGACTTAAATAACATGAAGCAGTCTCAAAATATAAACTCATGCAATAAACTTAGAATGTCTTAAAAGAAATATTCAACTGGCCAAAAAGGCAATTCAAGTCTTTAAACATTTAAAACTGAAAATGGACAAGACTCATGAACTAACAATATATAATTGTCTATGAAGCCTCTAATAACTGAGATGGAAATCGGGACAAGACCCACAACATCTTAATAAACTAAAATGAATAAGCAATAAAAAGGATCCTTGAAAGTAATGAGGCTCACTAAGAACTCTGAAGATCAACTGGATCAATGAAGCGATGTATACTGATCATGGTTACTTGTATTTGCATCATAAAAGATGCAGGCCAAATGACATCAGTATATTGAATGTGCGAGCATGCGAGGAGAATTTTTAAACAAGACATAAGCTTGAAAGGAAACTGAAAGAACTTACCTGGTCTCAACTCAACTCATTTCAATATAAAGTTATCACGCCCCAAATCTACCCCCAAGACGCGGACACGGGACCTAGGATCACGGTGACCCCAAGCTAACCCTGCTAGCATATTATAAGAATACTTAAAGATTTACTGAAATAAAAATACTGTGCGAAAAATTAAAACATCATGTAAACTGAAAGGATGGGGAATACCCATTAATATCTGATTAAAAAAACTATGAGTTTAATGACAACTGTCTGAAATAAAACCTCTAATTGACTAGAAATGTTGGGACAAGCCCCAGCTATATCTAGAAAAACTAAAACTAAAGACTAAAAGTAGAAAATATAATCATGTCACTTATCCTCGAAGAATGAGGACTCACCACTGATGTTGCTGAACTAGAGATGTGGGATCAATCTATGTATGGTCTGAATGTTGAGGACCTGAACCTACATCACGAGAAGATGTAGCGTAAAGTATGCTTCAGTACTTGAAAGGTACTGAACATACATGATAGAGTAAAGCTGAATAATAAATATAACTGAACAAAGCATATAACTAAGAAATGAGATAAGATAAGTGTGATACTGTACTAAAAATACTGAACATGAACTAAGTGAATGCATTGACCAAGTTTATAACATGCTGAGACTGAAATTTGACTGTAACTAATAACATCGTCAATGCAATAGAGTTTGACTGTAAGGGAGCTACTAATAACCGACATAAAACCACTAGAGCTAAATGTGGAGTCCGATGTATACTCCCCGTCGAGAGGACCCAATATTCCCTGCTAGAGGTATATAGGCATGACTGGCGTGATTACTAAATTGATGCCCATATGGGGGGACTTATAACCTATGTGGCACGTAGTTCTGGGACTTGAGGGTGACTGACCCTAGTCCACTCGGTATTAAGTCTACTCCCAAATGATTATGTAAACAACACATTATGACTGAATTTCTGTAATACTGGATAGCTCAAAATACTGACATGCGAACTGAAAATGCCACATTAATATACTAATAATGAAACATTCTTAACTAAGGCATGTAAACCTAAATAAACTGACATAGCATGTGTAATTAATGAACTAAATGAATCAAAACATGTAGGTTCTAAATTTATGCATGAATCTGGGCAAAAACGATACTACTACATGATAATTTGATTTGGAACATTAAAGTAACTAATTCATAATAATTTGTTGAAATTCTAGAAACCCTAGGTATAGATAATATGGAGGGAATCAAGAATCTGACTGAATTCTGGGGACCTAATGGGTGAAAGGAGCCCACTAGTGAAATCCCACATACCCTGTGACGAAATTCGCGGTGAAATCTTTCGATTCCAAGGTTGGAACTAATGAAAACTCGATGCGTTCTTGAACTAGGGCTTGGTCGACTCTTTTTTTTTTTTTCGTTCAACTTGGATGAATTTTGGAGAATGAGTTGACTAGGGTAAGTTCTAATTAGTTTACTAGGATAAAACTGATCAAAACTACGTATTTTATGGGTTAAACGATGTAGTTTAGGGGTCCAACGCATAGGGAAAAGACCAAACGACCCCTTACTTAAAAAACTATCGGGGTCACCGATAGATTGACCGACGGACCATGGATGGACCACCGGTCTGTGCTGGTCAACCGTCGACAGGGTTCTGGGACATAGTTCTGGGGCCTCGATCTATGCACTTGGACCACGGTCCGTGGTCTGACCTACAATCCGTGGGTCGATACCAGAACCTAAAATATTGGTGGTCTGACCTACGGCCTTGGACCACGGACCGTGGCCTGACCTACTGTCTGTAGGTCCTGGCGTGGGCTGACTCTTAACTGATTTTCTGGACTGCTTCTGGGAAGGGCTGCAGGTGGCCGTCCACAGACCACCAGAACGTACTGTGGGTGGCACCTGCAACTTATGAAACTTGCATTTTGGTAGTTCTAGCATACGGGGTGTTACATTATCTCTCCTTTAGGAGCATTCATCCTCGAATGAAGACTAAACTAGCTCAATATGGAGGGAAAGAGTTGCAAACCCTACCACTAAATACTGGAAACTGATTTCTGACTGAGCTAAGTTCTAAGAAAATGAAAATACGTTGAAAATGCAAGAACAACTGAAGGAACAAGATACTAAGATTGAAGCTACGCCTGAATGACTAAAAAACTGTAGAGGAACTATTACTCCAAGCTGGAATGGAATCAGAAGGAAAAAGGTGAGGATACTTGGCCTTCACGGCTGCTTCTGCTTCCCAAGTAGCTTCCTTTACGGACCGACTCATCCACAAAACCTTGATTGAAGTGACCTCTTTGTTTCTCAACCTTCGAACTTGACGATCAAGAATCTCAACTGGCACATCCTCATAAGTGAGACTATCCTTCACAACCACACTTTCTAATGGTATTATGGATGCTGGATCACCCACACACTTCTTCAACAACGAAATGTGAAAGACCGGATGCACTACTGTTAGCTCTGCAAGCAACTCTTTTCAAGATCGTGTAAGGGCCTACTTATCTAGGACTGAGCTTCTCTTTCTTGCCAAATCTCATCACCCCTTTCATAGGTGACACTTTCAGAAAAACACAATCATCAACTTGGAACTCTAAGTCCCTTCTCCTTACATTTGCATAGGACTTCTGGCGACTCTGGGCTGTCTTAAGTCTATCTCTAATGAACTGAACTTTTTTCATGGCATCATGAACCGAATCTGGTCCTATAAAGGTTGCTTCACCTATTTCAAACTAACCAATTTGAGATCTACATCTACGTCCATACAATCTCTCATAAGGGGCCATCTGAATACTGGAATGGTAGTTATTATTGTAGGAAAACTCTATAAAACTCTATAAGAGGAAAGTGATCGTCCCAACTACCCTTGAAGTCGATCACACTAGCTCTCAACATGTCCTCTAAGGTTTGAATGGTACGCTCTGCCTGACCATCCGTCTGTGGATGAAATGTTGTGCTAAGATTAACCTGAGTACCAAGACCTTTCTGAAATGACTTCCAGAAATGAGAGGTAAACTAAGGGCCTCTATATGAGATGAAAAAAGAAACCCCATGCAACCTGACTATCTCATTAATGTAAAGCTTGGCGTAGTCCTCTGCCGAATCTGTAGTCTTAACTGCCAGAAAGCGCGCAGATGATCACTTCCTACTTCCAAGTAGGAATGTTGATCTCTTGAGTCATACCTACTGGTTTCTGATGTTCTACCTTGACTTGCTGACAATTATGGGCTTCTGTAAGAATCTGCTCTCTCAACTCACCCACCTTAGGAACACTTCCATCTCCCCTTTGGGCGAAAACCTCAAATCTCTGCTGATGAACTGCACCCTTTAGTTGAAGCAATATCAGATCATTGTCTTGATTTTCCTTAACCTCCGCTACCAATGAAGATTGTAACCTATTCTGAACTGTCACACCACCATCTGATATGCTCATAAGGCGAACTCCCAACCGAGCAAGCCTGTGAACATATTTTGCTAGTTCCTTTCGTTCTTCCTCAACATGAGCTATACTACCCATAGATAGTATGCTAAGAGAATTAACCACTACATTGACCTTACCAGGATGGTAAAACACATTCATATCATAATCTTTGAGGAACTCAAGCAATCTCCTCTGGCGAAGATTCAACTCTTTCTGGGTGAACACATACAGAAGGCTCTTATGGTTTGTGAACACATCTACGTGAACACCATACAAGTAATGTCTCCAAATCTTGAGTGCAAACACCACTGCTACAAGCTCGAGGTCATGAGTTGGATAGTTCTTCTCATGCACCTTAAGTTGTCTAGAAGGATAAGATATGATTTTACCTCGCTGCTTCAACACACAACCTAGGCTGACTCTGGATGCATCACAACAGATAACACAACCGTGTGAACCCCCTGGTAGAGTGAAAACAGGAGTTGTAGTCATCCTAGTTTTTAGTTCTGCGAAGCTTTTCTCACAATCATCTGACCACTGAAACTTAACCTTTTTTTGAGTCAACTTAGTCTATGGAGAAGTTATGGATGAAAATCCTTCCACAAACCTTCTGTAATAACCCGCTAGACCCAAGAAACTTCTGATATCTGTAGGAGAGGTAGGTCTGGGCCATTGTTTCACTACTTTTATTTTTAGAGAATCCACTCGGATCCCTTCTCTAGACACAATATGCCTAAGGAAAGCAACAAATTGCATCCAAAACTCATATTTGCTAAACTTAGCGAATAACTGGTGATCTTTGAGAGTTTTCATAACAACCCTCAAATGAGTCTCATGTTCTTCCTCATTCCTAGAGTAAATAAGGATATCATCAATAAAGACGATAACAAACAAGTCTGAATACTGCTTGAACACTTTGTTCATCAAATCGATGAAAGTTGCATGAGCATTGGTTAGTCCAAATGACATAACTACAAATTTATAATGACCATACCGAGTCTGAAGGCTCTTTTCGGAATGTCACTATCTCTGACTCTGAGCTGATGATAAACAAATCTGAGATCTATCTTCGAGAAATGACTAGCACCCTGAAGTTGGTCGAACAAGTCATCAATCCTGGGGATAGGGTACTTATTCTTGATTGTTACTTTGTTCAACTGCTGATAGTCAATGCACATTCTAAGAGAACCATCTTTCTTTTTCACGAACAACACTGGTGCACCCCACGGGGAAATACTAGGTATGATGAAACCCTTATCTAGAAGGTCTTTCAACTACTATTTCAATTCTTTAAGCTCAGCTGGGGTCATTCTGTAAGGTGGAATTGAAATAGGCTGGGTATATGGGAGGAGATCAATTCCAAATTTGATTTCCTTTTCGGGAGTTGGTCCGGGAAGATCTTCTCGAAACACTTCTGGAAACTCATTATCTACAGGAATTGACTCAAGAGTTGGGGTTTCGGCGCTTAAATCCTTAACCCGAAGTAGATGATAGAGATAACCTTTAGAGATCATCTTTTCGGCCTTAAGGTAAGAAATGAATCGACCTATAGGTGTTAGGCTACTACCCTTTTATTCTAAGATTGGTTCGTTTGGAAATTGAAAACGAACGATCCTAGTTCTACAATTGATTGAGGCATAACATGAATGTAACCAATTCATGCCTAGAATGACATCAAAATCTACCATTTCTAACTCTACAAGATCTGTTGTAGTGACTTTCTGAGAGATTGTGACAGGGCAATTTCTGTATACCCGTCTAGCTATAGCTGGGTCACCAACTGGAGTAGAGACTGAGAAGGGTTCTAAAAGAGTTTCTAGACTAACATTGAAGTTGCTTGCTATATAAGGAGTTACAAAGGAGTGAGTAGCCCCTGGATCTAACAAATCATAAACATCTAAGTTAAAAACTCGTAACATACTAGTGACTACATTAGGAGAATCTTCCTGATCCTGGCGTTCCTAAAAATCGTACAACCTATTTTGGTGTTGTCCGCCTCCTGTACCATATGAGTTACCCTTCTGAGTCGGGCAACCTGCTGGTGCTGCTGAAGTTGTAGACCGAGCCATATCAACCTGTGACCAGAATGACCACACCCAAAGCATCCTTCCTTTCCTGCAAGACACTCGCCTGGATGGTTCTTACCACACTTTGGATAAGTTGGGTAGGTTCTAGTGCCTGAAATACTCCCCTGAGACTTAGAGCTTGATGCCTTTCCTTTCTGATCCTGTCGAAACCTGGAAGATGGAACACTAGCTGATGAAGGTGCTGGAGCTGAAGACTTTTGCTGAAACTGCGAGCGATTTCCACCACCCGATTTCTGTTGAGAATACTTACAGTTTCCTGTCCTAACCTTCTTATTATCCTTAGCCTGTTCCCTAAGCTTATCTCCCTCAACCTGCTGAGCATGAGTCATGAGCCTAGAGATGTTCATATATTCCAGTAACATAGCATTGCGACACTCTGTTTTCACCAAGTAGGATACCCTATACATAAGCTTTTTTATTTGAGCCCTGGAATCGGCAATAATGTGAAGAGCATACCTAGAGAGTTGGGTGAACTTGAGCCCGTACTCTTGGACTGTCATGTTACCCCACCTCAAATTCATTAATTCCTGAGCTCTTGCCTCCCTCAACTCCCTTGGGCTAAATCTGTCCAAAAAAGTCTCACTTAAATACTCCCAAGTGATAAGAGCTACATCTGTACCCTTATTTTCTTTCCATTGAGTAAACCAAATGTGAGCTACATCCTTAAGTTGGTAGGATGCTAACTCCACCCTATCATTTCTAGTCACTTGCATCACTCCAAAGATCTTCTTGACCTCATCTATGAAGTTTTGGGGATCATCATCAATATGCGACCCTAGAAACTCTGGCGGATTCATCCTAACAAAGTCACAAACCTTGGTTGCCACTGATCCACCACTAGTATTTGCATTAATTGGAACTGGCTGGTTGTTCTGGTTTGTCACACTCTGAGCCAAAAGCTAAATGGCGTTTCGAAACTCTGCATTCAAAACTTCTTGATCTGGGACTGGAGGAGTTACGTTAGCATTGCGCACATTAGCATTCCTTTGGTAAGCTCTACAAGGAGGCATGATCTGAAACACATAACGACGAGTTAGAAACGAGGAATTAGATCATACCTTGCACATGATAAAAATATCAAGAAAGTGAAGTTTTCCTAAAACACTTCATAGCCTCCCTTTCATTAGTTATGGTGCATTTCATACCCATGAAAATGACTCTACTTAGTGCGGCTTTTCAGACATCCTAGGACTCTTAAACCTAATGCTCTGATACCAAGTTTGTCATGCCTCAAATCTACCCTCAGGACGCGGACATGGGACCTAGGATCACAAGTGACCCTATGCTAACCCTGCTCGCATATCATAAGCATACTTAAAGATTTACTGAAATAGAAATACTGTACGGAAGCTTAAACCATCATGTAAACTGAAAGGATAAGGAATACCCATTAATATTTGATTAAAAGAACTATAAGTTTAATGACAACTGAAATATCAAACTCCAAAGCTAAAACTGGATCTAACTATGTTTGAAATAAAGCCTCTAACTGACTAGAAATACTGGTACATTCCCCAACTAGATCTAGCAAAACTGAAACTAAAGACTAAAAGTAGAAAAGATAATCATGTCAATTGTCCTCAAAGAATAAGGACTCACCACTGATGCTGCTGAACTAGAGATTGGGGACTGATCTATACATGATCTGAATGCTGAAGACTTGAACCTACATCACGAGAAGATGTAGCGCAGAGTATGCGTCTGTACTTGAAAGGTTCTAAACATGCATGATATAGTAAAGCTGACCAATAAACATAACTGAACAAAACATATAACTGAGCAATGAGTTATGATAAGCATGATACTATACTGAAGGTACTGAACATGAACTAACTGAATGCAATGACCAAGTATATAACATGCTGAGACTGAAATCTGATTGTAACTGATAACATGGTCAATGCAATAAAGACTGACTGTAAGGGAGCTACTAATAACCGACATAAAACCACATGAGCTAAATGTGGGATCCGATGTATACGCCCCATCGAGAGGACCCAATATACCCTGCCAGAGGTATAGAGGCATGACTGGCGTGATCCCTAAATTGATGCCCACGAAAGGGACTTACAACCTACGGGACACGTTGTTCCGGGACTTGAGGGTGACTGACCCTAGTCCACTCGGTATTAAGTCTACTCCCAAATTATTATGTATATAACACATTATGACTGAATTTCTATAATATTGGATAGCTCAAAATACTGACATGCGAACTGAAAACGCAACATTAATATACTAATAATGAAACATTCTTAACTAAGACATGTAAAATTGAATAAACTGACATAGCATGTGTAATTAATGAACTAAACGAATCAACACATCTAAGGTTCTAAATTTATGCATGAATCTGGGCAAAAATGATACTACTACATGATAATCTAATTTGAAACATTAAAGTAACTAATTCATAATAATCTACTAAAATTTTAGAAACCCTAGGTCTAGATAATATAGAGGGAATCAAGAATCTGACTGAATTCTAGGGACCTGATGGGTGAAAGGAACCCACTAGTGAAATCTCACATACCTGGTGAAAAAATTCGCGGAGAGGTCTTTTGATTTCGAGGCTGGAACTGATAAAAACTTGTTGTGTTCTTTTACTAGGGCTTGGTCGACTCTTTCTCCTTCTTTTTGTTCAACTTGGATGAATTTTGGAGAATGAGTTGACTAGGGTAAGTTCTAATTAGTTTACTAGGCTAAAACTTATCAAAACTACGTAATTTATGGGTTAAACGACGTAGTTTAGGGGTTTAATGCATAGGGAAAAGACCAAACGACCCTTGACTTAAAAATTGTCGGCGTCACTGACGGAATTGACTGACGTACCATGGATGGACCAACGGTCCGTGCTTGTTAACCGTCGACAGGGTTTTGGGATTAAGTTATGTGCCTCGATCCATGGACCTATGCGACAGTCTGTGGTCAGACCTACCGTCCGTGGGTCGATACTGGAAGCTGAAATTTTGGGGGTCTGACCTCTGACCCTGGACCACAGACTGACGTACGGTTCGTAGGTCCTGGCGTGGGCTGACCCTTCGTTGATTTTTTGGACTGCTTCTGGGAGGGCTGCAGGTGGCCATCCACGGACCACCAGAACGGACCGTGGGTCACCCTACTTTCTGTGGGTGGTGCCCGTCGATGACACATACAACTTCTCAAACCTGCATTTTGGTAGTTCTATCATACGGGGTGTTACAAAAGCAGTAATATAAATGCAGTATAAAGAAAAGCTTTTAAAACAAAAAATACAACAATAACTCAGTTTCTATATGAAAATACAAATAACTCTGTGTATATAAGAAAACAAAATATCTCTGTTGGAGTTTCTCTTACCGACAACCATCACTATGACCTATGTGATGATACAACGTCCTGCCTCACGCTGCCTGGGCCGTCCCATACTTTTTCGGGGATATAGAACCTAACTACTAAGTGTATCCACTAGTCTATACTAAAAAAACACTAAGGAATCATCTAAAAAGTATGACCGTTTTCTACTCATGTTGGCTACATGGTTTATGGAGAACTTGAATTATCTTAACTCAACTTGTCCCCAAATCGGTGCCCAATACTACTCCCAAAATGTAACTAGCTCATATGTTTAAAAAATAACTCTTTCTGTGATTTGTGATAATTACTCTAAAACTAGCTCAAAATCTCTCTTGGAAATCGGTGTTTCCTCTCTTGTTTAAATGTGAAAACATTTACTCTTTGGGAATACTTAGTTCCCATATACTCTTTTGAAGAAAATGAACTTCACTTTTACTCTTACTCAACTCAAAGCTCAAGTTTTAAAACAAGTTTAAAGCATTTGTAAA
>JAJONQ010038091.1:0-18653 GCA_036250385.1 Solanum microdontum
CGGTCTCTAGAGCTCGTTTTACCTTGAAAATGGACCATTCTGGCCGTGAGGGCCAACTGGTTCCATAGATAAGTTCTTAACGGACGTCCAGGTATAATTTTCGTAAAAATGAGGTCGGAATTCCGAATCACCAAAAAATTTGTGAGGGCCAACCGGCTCCATTGGCGTGGTCTTAACAGACGTCCAGGTAAAATTTTGGCAAAAATGAAGTCGAAATTCTGGATCACCAAAAAAGATGATGACCTATAGCACACGAAAATGGCAAAATGGGGAGTTTACCTGCTCTAGGGCTCATTTGACCTTGAAAATGGGCCAGTTTAACCGTGAGGGAAAATTGGCTACGTAGATAAGGTCTTAACGGACATCCAGGTATATTTTTTGGCCAAAATGAGGTCGAAATTGTGGATCACCAAAAAATCTATGGAATATAGTATACGAAAATTGGTAAAATGGGGGGTTTACCTTCTCTAGGGTTCGTTTGACCTTGAAAATGGGTCATTCTGGCCGTGAGGTCCAACTAGCTAAGTAGGTAAGGTCTTAACAGACGTCGAGGTAAAATTTTGCAAAAATGAGGTCGGAATTCTTTATCAGCAAAAAAGATGGTGACCTATAGCACACGAAAATTGGTAAAATTGGGGGTTTACCTTCTCTATTACTCGTTTGACCTTGATAATTGGCCATTCTGGCCTTGAGGGCCAACTGGCTCCATAGATAAGGTCTTAACGCACGTCCAGGTATCATTTTTGGCAAATATAAGGTCAGAATTCCGGAGCACCAAAAAATCCGTGGACAATTATAGCAGATGAAAATAGGTAAAATGGGCGGTTTACCTTCTCTAGGGCTCGTTTGACCTTGAAAATAGGCCATTCTGGCCGTGAGCGCCAACTGCCTCCATAGATATGGTCTTAACGGACGTCCAGGTATCATTTTTGGCAAAAATAAGGTCAAAATTCCGAATCACCAAAAAATAAGTGGACTCTTATAGCACACGGAAATCGGTAAAATGGGGTTGTTTACCTTCTTTAGGGATCGTTTGACTTTTAAAATGGGCAATTTTGGCCGTGAGGAACTACTGGTTCCATAGGTAAGGTTTTAACGGATGTCCAGGTAAAATTTTGGCAAAAATGAGGTCGGAATTCTAGATCACCAAAAAAGATAGAGAACTATAACACTAGAAAATTGGAAAAAGAGAGGGTTTACCTGCTATGGGGATCATTTGACCTGGAAAATGTGCTTTTGTTGGCCGTTAGGGACAACTGACTCCATAAGTAAGGTCTAAATGGTCGTCCAGATAAAATTTTGGTAAAAATGAGGTCGGAATTCTGGATCACCAATAAAGATAATGACCTATAGCACATGAAAATTGGCCAAATGGGGAGCTAACATGCTCTAGGGTTCGTATGACCTTGAAAACGGGATATTTTGGCCGTGAGGGCCAACTGGCTCCTTAGATAAGGTCTTAACGGACGTCCAGGTATAATTTTGGCAAAAATGAGGTTGGAATTCCGTATCACCAAGAAATCTATGGACTATAGCACACGAAAATTGGTAAAATGGGTGGTTTACTTACTCTAGGGGTCGTTTGACCTTGATAATGGGCCTTTTTGGCCATGAGGGAAAATTGGAACCATAGATGAGGTCGGAATTCTTTATCACCAAAAAAGATGATGACCTATAGCACATGAAAATCGACAAAAATGGGGGTTTACCTGCTCTAGGGCTCGTTTGACCTTGAAAATGGATTGTTTTGGCCGTGAAGGCCAACTGTCCCTCATAGATAAGGTCTTAACGGACGTCCAAGTAAACTTTTGGCAAAAATAAGATCGGAATTACGAATCACCAAAAAATCCGTGGACTATAGCATACGAAAATCGGCAAAATGGCGAGTTTTCCTACTATAGGGGTTGTTTGACCTTGAAATTGGGCATTTTTGGCCGTGAGGGCAAACTGGCTCCATAATAAGGTCTTAACGGATGTCCAGGAAATTTTTGGCAAAAATGAGGTCGGAATTCTGGATCACCAAAAAAGATAGTGACCAATAGCACACGAAAATCAGAAAAATGGGGTGGTTTTTCTACTCTAGGGCTCGTTTGACCTTGAAAATGGTCCATTTTGGCCGTGAGGGCCAACTGGCTCTATAGATAAGGCCTTAACGTATGTCCAGGTATAAATATGGCAAAAATGAGGTCTGAATTCTGGATCACCAAAAATGATGGTGACCTATAGCACACGAAAATTGGCAAAATGGGCGGTTTAACTACTCTAAGGGTCGTTTGAACTTGAAAATGGGTCATTTTGGCCGTGAGGGCAAACTGGCTCCATAGATAAGGTCTTAACTAATGTCTAAGTCAAATTTTAGCAAAAATGAGGTCGGAATTCCAGATCACCAAGAAATCTATGGACTATAGCACACGAAATTCGGTAAAATGGGGGGTTTACTTACTTTAGGAGTCGTTTGACCTTGAAAATGGGCCATTTTGGCGGTGAGGGCCAACTAGATCTATAGATAAGGTCTTAACGAACGTCCAGGTAAAAATTTGGCAAAAATGAGGTCGGAATTCTGGATCACCAAAAAATCCTTGGACTATAGCACACGAAAATTGGTAAAATGAGGGGTTTACCTGCTCTAGGGCTCGTTTGACCTTGAAAATGGGCCATTTTGGCCGTGAGGGCCAACTGGCTCCATATCTAAGGTCTTAACGGATGTCCAGGTAAAATTTTGGAAAAAATGATATCGAAATTCTTTATCACCAAAAACGATAGTGACCTATAGCACAAGAAAATTGGAAAAATGGAGGGTTTACCAGCTTTAGGGTTAGTTTGACCTTGAAAATGGATCGTTTTGGCCGTGAAGGCCTATTGGCCCCATAGATATGGTCTTAACGAACGTCCAGGTAAAATTTTGGCAAAAATGAATTCGGAATTCTGGATCACCGAAAAATCTGTGGACTATAGCACACGAAAATTGGTAAAAATAGGGGTTTACCTGCTCTAGGGCTCGTTTGACCTTGAAAATGGGTCATTTTGGCTGTGAGGGCCAACTGGCTCCACAGGTAAGGTCTTAACGGACGTCCAGGTAAAATTTTGGCAAAATTGATGTCAGAATTCTGGATCACCAAAAAATCCGTGGACTATAAGCACACAAAAATTGGTAAAATGTGGGGTTCAACTGCTCTAGGGATCGTTTGACCTTGAAGATGGGAAATTACGGCTGCGAGGGCAAACTGGCTACATAGATAAAGTCTTAACGGACGTCCAGGTAAAATTTTCGCAAAAATGAGGTCCTAATTCTGGATCACCAAAAAAGATAGAGAACTATAGGACAAGAAAATTGGAAAAAGAGGGGGTTTACCTGCTACGGGGATCATTTGACCTTGAAAATGGGTCGTTTTGGCCATCAGGGACAACTGGCTCCATAAGTAAGGTCTATACGGTCGTCCAAGTAAAATTTTAGTAAAGATGAAGTCGGAATTCTGGATCACCAAAAAAGATGGTGTACTATAGCACACGAAAATTAGCAAAATGGGAGGTTTACCTGCTGTAGGACTCTTTTAACCTTGAAAATGGGTCGTTTTGGCCGTGAAGGCCATCTGGTCCCGTAGGTAAGGTCTTAACGGACGTATAGATAAAATGTAGGCAAAAATAACGTCGAAATTCTAGATCAACAAAAAATCTGTAGACTGTAGCACACGAAAATTTATAAAATGGGGTGGTTTACCTTCCATAGCGATTGTTTGACCTTGAAAATGGGTCATTTTGCCCGTGAGGTCCAACTGGATCTATAGGTAAGGTCTTTACGGACGTCCAGGTAAAATGTTGGCAAAAATGAGGTCAAAATGCTGAATCACCAAAAAATCCATAGAATATAGCACACGAAAATCGGTAAAATGGTGGGTTTACCTGCTCTAGGGCTTGTTTGACCTTGAAAATGGGTCACTCTACCCGTGAGGTCCAACTGGATCTATAGGTAAGGTCTTAACAGACGTCCAGGTAAAATGTTGGCAAAAATGAGGTCAAAATTCTGAATCACCAAAAAATCCACAGACTATAGCACACGAAAATCGTTAAAATGGGGGTTTACCTACTCTAGGGCTCGTTTGACCTTGAAAATGGGCCATTTTGGCCGTGAGGACCACCTGGCTCAATAGGTAAGGTCTTAATGGACGTCCAGGTAAAATTGTGACAAAAATGAGGTCGGAATTCTGGAGCACCAAAAAAGATGATGACCCATAGCACACGAAAATCGACAAAATGGAGAGTTTACCAGCTCTAGGGCTAGTTTGACCTTGAAAATGGGCTATTTTGGCCGTGAGGGCCAACTGGCTCCTTAGATAAGGTTTTAATGGACGTCCAGGTATAATTTTGGCAAATATGAGGTCGGAATTCTAGATCACCAAAAAATCTGTCGACTATAGCACACGAAAATCGATAAAATGGTGGGTTTACATTCTCTAGGGATTGTTTGACCTTGAAAATGGGCCATTCTAGCAGTGAGGGCCAACTGGCTCCATAGGTAAAGTCTTAACGGACGTCGAGGTAAAATTTTGGCAAATATGAGGTTGGAATTCTTGATCACCAAAAAAGATGGTGACCTATAACACATGAAAATCGGCAAAATGAGGGGTTTACCTGCTCTAGGGCTTGTTTGACTTTGGAAATGGATCGCTTTGGCTGTGAAGGCTAACTGTCCCCATATGTAAGGTCGTAATGGACGTCCAGGTAAACTTTTGGCAAACATAAGGTCAGAATTCTGGATTACCAAAAAATCCGTGGACTATAGCATATGAAAATCGGCAAAATAGGGGGTTTACCTACTATAGGGGTCGTTTGACCTCGAAATTGGGCAATTATGGCCGTGAAGGCCAACTGGATCCGTAGAAAAGGTCTTGACGGACGTCCAAGTAAAATTTTGTCAAAAATAAGGTTGGAATTCTGGATCACCAAAATATCTGTGGACTATAGCACAAAAAAATCGATAAAATAGTTTACCTTTTCTAGGGCTTGCTTGACCTAGAAAATGGGCCATTCTGGCCGTGAGGGCCAACTGGCTCCATAGGTAAGGTCTTAACGGACGTCCATGTAAACTTTTGGCAAAAATGAGGTCATAATTCTTTATCACCAAAAGAGATGGTGACCTATAGCACATGAAAATCGGCAAAATGGGGAGTTTACCTGCTCTAGGGCTCGTTTGACCTTGAAAATGGATTGTTTTGGCAGTGAAGGCCAACTGTCCCCATAGGTAAGGTCTTAACGGACGTCTAGGTAAAATTTTGGCAAAAATTAGGTCGGAACTACGGATCACCATTAAATCTGTGGACTATTATAGCAGACGAAAATTGGTAAAATGGGCAGTTTACCTTCTCTAGGGCTCGTTTGACCTTGAAAATGGGCCATTTTGGTTGTAAGCGCCAACTGGTTCCATAGATAAGATCTTAACGAACGTCCAGGTATCATTTTTTCAAAAATAAGGTCGGAATTCCAGATCACCAAAAAATCCGTGGACTATTATAGCATATGGAAATCGGTAAAATGGGGGTTTACCTTTTTTAGGGCTCGTTTTATCTAAAAAATGGGTTATTCTGGCCGTGAGGGACAACTGGCTCCATAGATAAGGTCTTAACGGACGTCCAGGTAAAATGTTGGCAAACATGAGGTCGAAATTCTGGATCACCAAAAAATATGTGGACTATAGCATACGAAAATCGGCAAAATGGGGAGTTTACCTGCTCTAGAGCTCGTTTGACCTTGAAAATAGGCTATTTTGGTCGTGAGGGCCAACTGGCTCTTTAGATAAGGTCTTAACGGACGTCAGGTAAAATTTTGGCAAAAATGAGGTTGGAATTCCGGATCACCAAGAAATCTATGGACTATAGCACACGAAAATCGGAAAAATGGGGGGTTTACTTTCTCTAGGGGTTGTTTGACCTTGAAAATGGGTCATTATGGCCGTGAGGGAAAACTGGAACCATAGATAAGGTCTTAACAGACGTTCAAGTAAAATTTTGGCAAAAATGAGGTCAGAATTCTTTATCAACTAAAAAGACGTTGACCTAGGGCTCTATCGGCAAAATGGGGGGTTTACCTGCTCTAGGGCTCGTTTGACCTT
Organism: Solanum microdontum; assembly: GCA_036250385.1. NCBI lineage: Eukaryota > Viridiplantae > Streptophyta > Magnoliopsida > Solanales > Solanaceae > Solanum > Solanum microdontum. Next base: position 6,107 of record JAJONQ010038091.1, read on the forward strand.
GAAAATGGATCGTTTTGGCCGTGAAGGCAACTGTCCCCATTGGTAAGGTCTTAACGGACGTCCAGGTAAACTTTAGGCAAAAATAAGGTCGAAATTCCGAATCACCAAAAAATCCGTGGACTATAGCATACGAAAATCAGCAAAATGGGGGATTTAACTACTATAGGGGTCGTTTGACCTTGATATTGGGCAATTTTGGTCGTGAGGGCAAACTGGCTCCATAGATAAGGTCTTAACGGACGTCCAGGTAAATTTTTGGCAAAAATGAGGTCAAAATTTTGGATCACCAAAAAAGATGGTGACCTATAGCACAAGAAAATCGGAAAAATGGGGTGGTTTTCCTGCTCTAGGGATTGTTTGACCTTGGAAATGGGCCATTTTGGCCGTGAAGGCCAACTGGCTCTATAGATAAGGCCTTAACGGATGTTCAGTTATAAATAGGGCAAAAATGAGGTCTGAATTCTGGATTACCAAAAAAGATGTGATCTATAGCACACGAAAATTGGCAAAATGGGCGGTTTACCTACTCTAAGGGTCGTTTGACCTTGAAAATGGGCCATTTTGGCCGTGAAGGCAAATTGGCTCCATAGATAAGGTCTTAACGGACGTCCCAGGTAAAATTTTGGCAAAAAAGAGGTCGCAATTTCGGATCACAAAAAAATCTGTGGACTATAGCAAACGAAAATCGGCAAAATAGGGGGTTGACCAACTCTAGGGGGAGTTTGAGCTTTAAAATGGGCTCTTTTGGCCGTGATGGCAAACTGACTCCATTGTTAAGGTCTTAACGGACTTCCAAGTAAAATTTTGGCAAAAATGAGGTCGGAATTCTGGATCACCAAAAAATCTATGGACTATTGCACATGAAAATTGATAAAATGGGGGGTTTATCTGCTCTAGGGCTCGTTTGACCTTGAAAATGGGCCATTTTTTCTGTGAGGGCCATCTAGCTCCATAGATAAGGTCTTTACGAACATCCAGGTAATATTTTGGCAAAAATGAGGTCGAAAGTCTAGAACACCAAAAAATATGTGGACTATAGCACACGAAAATCGATAAAATGGGGGTTTACCTACTCTAGGGCTCATTTGACCTTGAAAATGGATCGTTTTGGCCGTGAAGGCCAACTGTCCCCATTGGTAAGGTCTTAACGGACGTCCAGCTAAAATTTTGGCAAAGAGGAGGTCGCTATTTCAGATCACCAAAAAATCTTTGGACTATAACACACGAAAATCGGCAAAATAGGGGGTTTGCCAACTCTAGGGGTCATTTGAGCTTGAAAATGGGCCATTTTGGCCGTGATGGCAAACCAGATCCATAGATAAGGTCTTAACGAACGTCCAGGTAAAATTCTGGCAAAAATGAGGTCGAAATTCTGAAACACCAAAAAATTCGTGGACTATAGCACACGAAAATCGGTAAAATAGGGGGGTTTACCTGCTCTAGGGCTCATTTGACCTTGAAAATGGGCCATTTTGTCCGTGAGAGCAAACTGGCTCCATAGGTAAGGTCTTAGCAGACATCCAGGTAAAATATTGGCAAAAATATGGTCGGAATTCTAGAACACCAAAAATATGTGGACTATACCACACGAAAATCGGTAAAATAGGGGGTTTACTTGCTCTAGGGCTCGTTTGACCTTGAAAATGGGCCATTCTGGCCGTGAGGGCCAACTGGCTCCATATGGATGGTCTTAACGGACATCCAGGTAAAATTTTGGCAAAAATGATGCCAGAATTTTGGATCACCAAAAAAGATGATGACCTATAACACACGAAAATTGGCAAAATGGGGGGTTTAACTGCTCTAGGGCTCGTTTGACCTTAAAATTGTGCTATTATGGCCGTGACGGCCAACTGGTTCCATAGATGAGGTCTTAACAGACGTCTAAGTGTAATTTTGGCTAAAATGAGGTCGGAATTCTGAATCATCAAAAAATCCGTCGACTATAGCACACGAAAATTGGTAAAATTGGTAGTTTACCTTCTCTAGGGCTTGTTTGACCTTGAAAATGGGTCATTCTGGCCGTGAGGGACAGTTGGCTCTATAGGTAAGGTCTTAACAGACGTCCAGGTAAAATTTTTACAAAAATGAGGTCTGAATTCTTTATCACCAAAAAAGATGGTGACCTATAGCACACGAAAATCGGCAAAATGTGGGGTTAACTAACTCTAGGGCTCGTTTGACCTTGAAAATGGATCGTTTTGGCCGTGACGGCCAACTGTACCCATAGGTAAGGTCTTAACTGACGTTCAGGTAAAATTTTGGCAAAAATGAGATAGAAATTCTAGATCACCAAAAAATCAGTGGACCATAGCACACGAAAATCGGTAAAATGGGGGGTTTACCTGCTCTAGGGCTCGTTTGACCTTGAAAATTGGCAATTATGGCCGTGAGGGCAAACTGGCTACATAGATAATGTCTTAAAGGACGTCCTGGTAATGTTTTGGTATAAATGAGATTGGAATTTCGGATCACCAAAAAATCTATGTAATATAGCACACGAAAATTGGTAAAATGGGGGGTTTACCTGCTCTAGGGATCGTTTGACCTTGAAAATGAGCCGTTTTAGACGTCAGGCACAACTGGCTCCATAAGTAAGGTCTAAACGGTCGTCCAGGTAAAATTTTGGTAAAAATGAGGTCAGAATTCTAGATCACCAAAAAAGATGGTGAACTATAGCACACGAAAATTAGCAAAATGGGAGGTTTACCTGCTCGAGGATTCGTTTAACCTTGAAAATGAGTCATTTTGGCTGTGAGGGCCATCTGGTCCCGTAGGTAAGGTCTTAACGGACGTCCTGGTAAAATGCAGGCAAAAATGAGGTCGAAATTCTGGATCACCAAAAAATCAGTGGAATATAGCACACGAAAATCGATAAAATGGGGTGGTTTACCTTCTCTAGAGCATATTTGACCTTCAAAATGGGCCATTCTGGCCGTGAGGGCCAACTGGCTCCATAGGTAAGGTCTTAACGGACGTCTAGGTAAACTTTTGGCAAAAATAAGGTCGGAATTCTTGATCACCATAAAATTCGAGGACTATAGCATACTAAAATTGGCAAAATGGGGGGTTTACCTACTATAGGGGTCGTTTGACCTTGAAATTGGGCAATTATGACTGTGAGGGTCAACTGGCTTCGTAGATAAGGTCTTAACGGACGTCCCGGTAAAATTTTGTCAAAAATAAAGTTGGAATTCTGGATCACCAAAAAAACTATAGACTATAGCACACGAAAATTGGTAAAATGAGGGGTTTACCTTCTCTAGGGCTCGTTTGACCTTGAAAATGGGCCGTTTTGGCCGTGTGGGACAACTGGCTCTATAGATAAGGTCTTAACAGACGTCCAGGTATAATTTTTCCAAAATTGAAGTCGGAATTCCGGATCACCAAAAAATTTGTGGACATTAGCACACGAAAATCGGTAAAATTGGGGGTTTACCTTCTCTAAGGCATGTTTGACCTAGAAAATGGGCCATTCTGGCCGTGAAGGCCAACTAGCTCCATAGGTAAGGTCTTAACGGACGTCCAGGCAAAATTTGGCAAAAATGACGTCGTAATTCTTTATCTCCAAAAAAGATGGTGACCTATAGCACATGAAAATCGGCAAAATGGGGAGTTTACCTGCTCTAGGTCACGTTTGACCTTGAAAATGGATTGTTTTGGCCGTGAAGGCCAACTGTCCCCATAGGTAAGGTCTTAACGGACGTCTAGGAAAAATTTTGGCAAAAATGAGGTCGAAATTCTGAATCGGCGTAAAATCTGTAGACTATAGAACACGAAAATCTGCAAAATGGGGGTTTTACCTACTCTAGGGGTCGTTTGAGCTTGAAAATGGGCCATTTTGGCCGTGATGGCAAACTGGATTCATAGATACGGTCTTAACGAACGTCCAGGTAAAATTCTGGCAAAAATGAGGTCGGAATTCTGGAACACCAAAAAATCTGTGGACTATAGCACACGAAAATCGGTAAAATGGGGGGTTTACCTGATCTAGGGCTCGTTTGACCATGAGAATGGGCCATTTTGGCCGTGAGGGCCATTTAGCTCCATAGATAATGTCTTGACGAACGTCGAGGTAAAATTATGCCAAAAAAGAGTTCTGAATTCTGGATCACCAAAAAATTCGTGGACTATAGCACAAGAAAGTCGGTAAAATGGGGAGTTTACCTGCTGTAGGGCTCGTTTGACCTTGAAAATGAGCCATTCTGGCCGTGAAGATGAACTGGCTGCAAAGGTAAGATTTTAACGGACGTCCAGGTAAAATTTTGGCAAAAATGAGGTCGAAATTCTGGATCACCAAAAAAGATGATGACCTATAGCGCACGAAAATCGGCAAAATGGGGAGTTTACCTACTATAGGCTCGTTTGACCTTGAAAATGGGACATTTTGGCCATGAGGGCTAACTGGCTCCATAGATAAGGTCTTAAGAGACGTACAGGTATAATTTTGGCAAAAATGAGGTCAGAATTCTGGATCACCAAAAATTTGTAGACTATAAGCAAACGAAAATTGGTAAAATGGGGATATACCTGCTCTGGGCTCGTTTGACCTTGAAAATGGGCCATTATGGCTGTGAGGGCCAACTGGCTCCGTAGGTTAGGTCTTAACGGACATCCCGGTAAAATTTTGGCAAAAATGAGGTCGAAATTCTAGATTACCAAAAAAGATGATGACCTATAGCACACGAAAATCAGCAAAATGGGGAGTTTACCCTTTCTATGGGTCATTTGAACTTGAAAATGGACCATTTTGGCCGTGAGGGTCAACTAACTCCATAGAGAAGGTCTTAACGGACGTCCAGGTATATTTTTTGGCCAAAATGAAGTCGAAATCTGGATCACCAAAAAATATGTGGATTATAGCATAAGAAAATCGGTAAAATGGGGGTCTTACCTTTTCCAGGAATCGTTTGACCTTGAAAATGGGCCATTCTGGCCGTGATTGCCAACTAGCTCAAAAGATAAGGTCTTAACGGACGTCCAGGTAAAATTTTGGCAAAAATGAGGTCAGAATTCTTTATCACCAAAAACGATCGTGACCTATAGCACACGAAAATCGGCAAAATGTGGGCTTTACCTACTCTAGAGCTCGTTCGACCATGAAAATGGGCCATTTTGGCCATGAGGGCCAACTGGCTCCATAGATAAGGCCTTAACGGATGCCCAGGTATAATTTTGGCAAAAATGAGGTCGGAATTCCAGATCACCAAAAAATCTGTAGACTATTATAGCACACAAAAATAGGTAAAATGGGAGGTTTACCTTCTCTAGGGCTCGTTTGACCTTGAAAATGGGTCATTCTGGCCGTGAGGACCAACTGGCTCCATAGATAAGGTCTTAACGGACGACCAGGTATCATTTTTGGCAAAAATGAGTTTGGGATTCCGGATCACCAAAAACTCTGTGGACTGTTGTAGCACACGAAAATTTGTAAAATGAGAGGTTTACCTTCTCTAGTGCTCGTTTTACCTTGAATATGGGCCATTCTGGCCGTGAGGGCCAACTGCCTCCATAGGTAAGGTCTTAACGGATGCCCAGGAAAAATTTTGGCCAAAATGAGGTCAAAATTCTGGATCACCAAAAAAGATGATGACTTATGTCGCATGAAAATCGGCAAACTGGGAGTTTAACTGCTCTAAGACACCGTTTGACCTTGAAAATGGGCTATTTTGGCCGTGAGGGCCAACTGGCTCCATAAATAAGGTCTTAACTGACGTCTAGGTATAATTCTGGAAAAAATGAGGTCGGAATCCGGGTCACCAAAAAATTCGTGGACTATAGAACACGAAAATCGGCAAAATAGGGGGTTTACTTTCTCTAGGGCTCGTTTGACCTTAAATATGTGCCATTCTGGACATGAGGGCCAATTGGCTCCATAGGTAAGGTCTTAACAGATGTCCAAGTAAATTTTTGGCAAAAATGTGGTCTGAATTCTTTATCACAAAAAAAGATGGTGACTTATAGCACACGAAAATCGGCAAAATAGGGGGTGAAGCTGCTCTAGAGCTCGTTTGACCTTAAAAATAGATCGTTTTGGCCGTAAGGGCCAACTGTCCCCATAGGTAAGGTCTTAACGAACGTCCAGGTAAAATTTTGACAAAAATGAGGTCAAAATTCTGGATCACCAAAAAATCCCTGTACTATAGCATATGAAAATCGGTAAAATGGGGGGTTTACCTACTGTAGGGCTCATTTGACCTTGAAAATTGACAATTATGGCCGTGCAGGGAAAATTGACTCCGTAGATAAGGTCTTAACGGACGTCCGGGTAAAATTGTGGCAAAAATAAGGTCGGAATTCTGGATCACCAGAAAATCCGTGGAATATAGCACACGAAAATCAATAAAATGGCGGGGGGGTTTACCTACTCTAGGCTCGTTTAAACTTGAAAATGGGACATTTTGGCCATGAGGGCCAGCTGACTCCATAAATAAGGTCTTAACAGACGTGCAAGTATAATTTTGGCAAAAATGAGGTCGAAATTTCGGATCACGAAAAAATCTGTGGACTATAGCACACTAAAATCGGTAAAATGGGGGTATACTTGCTCTGGGCTCGTTTGACCATGAAAATGGGTCATTCTGGCCGTGAGGCCAACTGGCTACATAGGTAAGGTCTTAACGGACGTCCAGGTGAAATTTTGGCAAAAATGACATCGAAATTCTGGATCACCAAAAAAGATGATGACATATAGCACACGAAACTCGGCAAAATGGGGAGTACAACCGCTCTAGGGGTCATTTGACCTTGAAAATGGGCCATTTTGGCCGTGAGGGTTAACTGGCTCCATAGAGAATGTCTTAACGGACGTCCAGGTATATTTTTTGGCAAAATTGAAGTCGAAATTCGGATAACCAAAAAATATGTGGACTATATCATACGAAAATCGGTAAAATGGGGGGTTTACCTTTTCTAGGGCTAGTTTGACCTGGAAAATTGGTCATTCTGGCCATGAGGGCCAACTGGCTCAATAAGTAAGGTCTTAACGGACATCCACGTAAAATTTTGGCAAAAATGAGGTCAGAATTCTTTATCACCAAAAAAGATGGTGACCTATAGCACACAAAAATCGGCAAAATGGGGGCTTTACCTACTCTAGGGCTCGTTTGACCTTGAAAAAGGGTCATTTTGGCCGTGAGGACCAACTGGCTACATAGATAAGGCCTTAACAGATTTTCCAGTATAATTTTCGCAAAAATGAGGTCGGAATTTCGGATCACCAAAAATCCGGGGACTATTATAACACACGAAAATCAGTAAAATGTGAGGTTTACCTTCTCTAGGGCTCGTTTGACCTTGAAAATGGGTCATTCTGGCCGTGAGGGCCAACTAGCTCCATAGATAAGGTCTTAACGGACGTCCAGGTATCATTTTTGGCAAAAATGAGGTTGGAATTTTGGATCACCATAAAATCCGTGGACTGTTATAGCACACGAAAATTGATAAAATGATAGGTTTACCTTCTCTAGGGCTCGTTTTAACTTGAAAATGGGTCATTCTGGCCGTGAGGGCCAACTGGCTCTATAGATAAGGTGTTAACGGACGTCCAGGTAAAATTTTGGGAAAAATTATGTCGGAATTCTTTATCACCAATAAAGATGGTGACCTATAGTACCCAAAAATCGGCAAAATGGGCCAACTGTCCCCATAGGTAAGGTCTTAACGGACGTCCAGGTAAAATTTTGGCAAAAATGAGGTCAAAATTCCGCATCACCAAAAAATCCATGGACTACACACAAAAATCGGTAAAATGGGGGTTTACCTGCGCTAGGGCTCGTTTGATCTTGAAAATGGGTCATTTTGGCCGTGAGGGAAAATTGGCTCCATAGATAAGGTCTTAACGGACGTTCAGGTAACATTTGGGTAAAAATGAGGTCGGAATTCCGGATAACCAAAAAATCTATGAACTATAGCACACGAAAATTGGTATTATGGGAGGTTTACCTGTTCTAGGGCTCGCTTGACGTTGAAAATGGGCCATTCTGGTCGTGAGGGCCAACTACCTCCATAGATAGGGCCTTAACGGACGTCGTGGTATAATTTTGTGAAAAATGAGGTCAAAATTTTGTGGACTACAGGACACGAAAATCGGTAAAATGGGGGGGTTTACCTTCTCAAGGCTCATTTGACCTTGAAAATGGGTCATTCTGGCCGTAAGAGCCAACTGGCTCCATAGGTAAGGTCTTAACCGACGTCCAGGTAATATTTTGGCAAAAATAAGGTCGGAATTCTGGATCACCAAAAAAGATGGTGACGTATAGCACACGAAAATAGGCAAAATGGGGGGTTTTTCCTGCTCTAGGGATCGTTTGACCCTGAAATATGGCCCATTTTGGCCGTGAGGGCCAACTGGCTTCATAGATAAGGCCTTAACGGACGACCAGGTATAATTTTGGCAAAAATAAGGTCAGGATACCAGATCACCAAAAAATCCATAGACTATTATAGCACACGAAAATCTGTAAAATGGGGGGTTTACTTCTCTATGGCTCGTTTGATCTTTAAAATGGGCAATTCTGGCCGTGAGGGCCAATTGCCTCCATAGATAAGGTCCTAACGGACGTCCATGTAAAATTTTGGTGTAAATGAGGTCGAAATTCCAGATCACCAAAAAATTCGTGAGGGACAACTAGATCCATAGATAAGGTCTTAACAGACGTCCAGGTAAAGTTTTGGCAAAAAAGAAGTCGGAATACCGGATCACCAAAAAAGATGAGGACCTATAGCACAAGAAAATGATAAAATGGAGAGTTTACCCGCTCTAGGGATCATTTGACCTGAAAATGGGCCATTCTAGCCGTGAGGGCAAACTGGCTCCATAGATAAGGTCTAAACAGACATCCAGGTATAATTTTTGGCAAAAATGAGGTCAAAATTCCGGATCACCAAAAAATCCGAGGACTATAACAGACGAAAATCGGTAAAATGGACGGTTTACTTCTCTACAGAACGTTTGACCTTGAAAATGGGCCATTCTGGACATGAGCGCCAACTGACTCAACAGATAAGGTCTTAACAGACGTCCAGGTAAAATTTTGGCAAAAATGAGGTCCAAATTCCGGATCACAAAAAAATGCTGACCTATAGCACACGAAAATCGGCAAAATGGGGGATTTACCTTCTCTAGGACTCGTTTGACCTAAAAAATGGGTCATTCTAGCCGTGAGGGACAACTAGATCCATAGATAAGGTCTTAACGGACGTCCAGGTAAAATGTTGGCAAAAATGAAGTCGAAATTCTAGATCACCAAAAAATCCTTGAACTATAGCACACAAAAATCGGCAAAATGGGGTTGTTTACCTTCTCTAGGGATCGTTTGACTTTGAAAATAGGCCATTTTAGCCATGAGGGACTACTGGCTCCATAGGTAAGGTCTTAACAGACGTCCACAAAAAATTTTGGCAAAAATGAGGTTAGAATTCTGGATCACCAAAAAAGATAAGGAACTATAGAACAAGAAAATTGGAAAAAGAGGGGGTTTACCTGCTATGAGGATCATTTGACCTTGAAAATGTGCCGTTTTGGCCGTCAGGGACAACTGGATCCATAAGTAAGGTCTCAACGGTCGTCCAGATAATATCTTGGAAAAAATGAGGTCGGAATTCTGGATCACCAAAAAAGATGATGACCTATAGCACACGAAAATGGCAAAATAGGGATTTTACCTGCTCTAGGGCTCATTTGACCTTGAAAATGGGCTATTTTGGCCGTGAGGGCCAACTGGCTCTTTAGATAAGGTCTTAAAGGACGTCCAGGTATAATTTTGGCAAAAATGAGATTGGAATTTCGGATCACCAAGAAATCTATGGACTATAGATCACAAAAATCGGTAAAATAGGGGGTTTACTTACTCTAAGGGTCGTTTGACCTTGAAAATGGGTCATTTTGGTTGTGAGGGCCAACTGGCTCTATAAATAAGGCCTAAACGGATGTCCAGGTATAAATATGGCAAAACCGAGATCGAATTCTGTATCACAAAAAAAGATGGTGACCTATAGCACACGAAAATCGGCAAAATGGGGGGTTAACAAGCTCTAAGGTTCGTTTGACCTTGAAAATGGATTGTTTTGGCCGTGAGGGTGTACTGTCCCCATAGATGAGGTCCTAACTGACATCCAGGTAAATTTTGGCAAAAAAGAGGTCGAAATTCTGGATCACCAAAAAATATGTGGACTATAGCACACGAAAATAGGCAAAATGGGGAATTTACCTTCTCTAAGGCTCGTTTGAACTTGAAAATGGGTCATTTTGGCCGTTAGGGCCAACTGGCTTCATAGATAAGGTCTTAACGGACGTCTAAGTATAATATTTGTAAAATTGAGGTCGGAATTTTGGATCACTAAAAAATATGTGGACATTAGCACATGAAAATCGGTAAAATGGGGGATTTACCTTCTCTAGGGCTTGGTTGTTCATTAAAATGGGCCATTCTGACTGTGAGGGCCAACTGGCTCCATAGGTAAGGTCTTAACGGATGTCCAGGTAAAATTTTGGCAACAATGAGGTCGGAATTCTTTATCACCAAAAATGATGGTGACCTATAGCACAAGAAAATCGGCAAAATGGGGGATTTACCTGCTCTAGGGTTTGTTCGTACTTGAAAATGGATCGTTTTGGCCGTGAAGGCCAACTGTCCCCATAGATAAGGTCTTAATGAACGTCCAACTAAAATTTTGGCCAAAATGAGGTCGGAATTCTGGATCACCAAAAAATCTGTGGACTATAGCACACGAAAATTGGTAAAATTGGGGGTTTACCTGCTCTAGGGCTCGTTTCACGTTGAAAATGGGTCATTCTGGCCGTAAGGGCCAACTGGCTTCATAGATAAGGTCTTAACGGACGTGCAAGTATAATTTTTGCAAAATTGAGGTCGAAATTTTGGATCACCAAAAAATCTGTGGACGATAGCACACGAAAATTGTTAAAATGGGGGTTTACCTGCTCTAGGTCTCGATTGACCTTGAAAATGGGTCATTTTGGCCGTGAGGCAAAACTGGTTCCATAGGGAAGGTCTTAATGGAAGTCCAAGTAAAATTTTGGCAAAAAAAAAATCGGAATTCTGGATCACCAAAAAAGATGATTATAGCACACGAAAATCGGCAAAATGGGGGGTGAAACTTCTCTTGGGCTCGTTTGAATTTAAATTTGGGCTATTTTGGCCGTGAGGGCCAACGCGCTCTACATATAAGGTCTTAACAGACATCCAGGTTTAATTTTGGCAAAAATGAGGTCGGAATTCTGGATCACCAAAAAATTCGTGGACTATAGCACACGAAAATCAGTAAAATAGGAGGTTTACTTTCTCTAGGGATCGTTTGACCTTGAAAATGGGTCATTCTGGCCGTGAGGGCCAATTGGCTCCATAGGTAAGTCTTAACGGACGTCCAGGTAAAATTTTGACAAAAATGAGGTTTGAATTCTTCATCACCAAAAAAGATGGTGACCTATAGCACACGAAAATCGACAAGATGAGGGGTTTACCAGCTATAGGGCTCGTTTGACCTTGAAAGTGGATCGTTTTGGCAGTGAGTGCCAACTGTCCCCATAGGTAAGGTCTTAACTGACGTCCAGCTAAAATTTTGGCAAGAATGAGGTCGAAATTCTGGATCACCAAAAAATCCGTAGACTATAGCACTTGAAAATCGGTAAAATGGGAGGTTTACCGGCTTTAGGGCTCGTTTGACCTTGAAAATGGGCAATTCTGGCCGTGAGGGCCAGCTGGCTACATAGATAAGGTCTTAACTGACGTCCAGGTAATGATTTGGCAAAAATGATGTCGGAATTCTGGATCACCAAAAAAGAGGATGACCTATAGCACACGAAAATCGGCAAAATGTGGAGTTTACCTGCTCTAAAGGCTCGGTTGAACTTGAAAATGGGCCATTTTAGCCGTGAGGACCAACTGGCTTCATAGATAAGGTCTTAACTGACGTCCAGGTATAATTTTTGCATAATTGAGGTCGGAATTCTGGATCACAAAAAAATATGTGGACATTAGCACACGAAAATCGATAAAATGTGGCATTTACCTTATCTAGGGCTAGTTTGACCTTTAAAATAGGCCATTCTGACCGTCAGGGCCAACTGGCTCCATAGATAAGGTCTTAACGGACGTCCAGGTAAAATTTTGGCACAAATGAGGTCGGAATTCTTTATCACCAAAAATGATGGTGACCTATGGCACATGAAAATCGGTAAAATGGGGGGTTTACCTGCTCTAGGCTTTGTTTGACAATGAAAATGGATCGTTTTGGCCGTGAAGGCCAACTGTCCCCATAGATAAGGTCTTAACGAACGTCCAGGTAAATTTTCGGAAAAAATGAGGCCGGAATTCGGGATCACCAAAAAATCCATGGACTATAGCACTCGAAAATTGGTAAAATGGGGGGTTTACCTGCTCTAGGGCTCGTTTGACGTTGAAAATGGGCCATTTTGGCCGAGAGGGCCAACTGGCTCCATAGGTAAGGTTTTAACGGACGTCCAGGTAAAATTTTGGCTAACATGATTTCGGAATTCCGGATCACCAAAAAAGAGGATGACCTATAG
>JAJONQ010038092.1:0-10900 GCA_036250385.1 Solanum microdontum
AAAAAATATGCAGATTCAAAAAGAAATAACCTTAAACGGACATCCGAGGCCCGAATTATGGCCGTTTGAAGTTGCATAAATTCAAAGGTACCTTGAATCTTTAAGATGCTGAATTTTCAAATGGTCGTAACTTTGGGCTCGAATGTCCGTTTGACACAATTGTTTTTTTGATCCATCGTATTTTTTTGAGATCTATGTGAAAAACCCATCCCCTTTATTTGGATATCTTTTTTTTTCTCGTCATATTTCTAATCGTATAAGAATCAGTAAAAGGCATTTTTGGAAAAATCGGCTAATGCTAACCTCCTTTAGGCAGTTTGGTTGCGTAGATCTCGAAAAAATATGCAGATTCAAAAAGAAATAACCTTAAACGGACATCCGAGGCCCGAATTATGGCCGTTTGAAGTTGCATAAATTCAAAGGTACCTTGAATCTTTAAGATGCTGAATTTTCAAATGGTCGTAACTTTGGGCTCGAATGTCCGTTTGACACAATTGTTTTTTTGATCCATCGTATTTTTTTGAGATCTATGTGAAAAACCCATCCCCTTTATTTGGATATCTTTTTTTTTCTCGTCATATTTCTAATCGTATAAGAATCAGTAAAAGGCATTTTTGGAAAAATCGGCTAATGCTAACCTCCTTTAGGCAGTTTGGTTGCGTAGATCTCGAAAAAATATGCAGATTCAAAAAGAAATAACCTTAAACGGACATCCGAGGCCCGAATTATGGCCGTTTGAAGTTGCATAAATTCAAAGGTACCTTGAATTTTTAAGATGCTGAATTTTCAAATGGTCGTAACTTAGGGCTCGAACGTCCATTTGATGCAATTGTTTTTTTGATCCTTCGTATTTTTTTGAGATCTATGTGAAAAACCCATCCCCTTTATTTGGATATCTTTTTTGTCTCGTCATATTTCTAATCGTATAAGAATCAGTAAAAGGCATTTTTGGAAAAAATTGGCTCGCGCAAACTGCCTTTAGGCAGATTGGTTGCGTAGATATCCACAAAATACGCGGATTCAAAAATAAAAATCGCCTGAAACGAACATCCGAGGCCCGAGTTATGGCGGTTTGAAGTTGCATAAAATCGAAGCTACCTTGAATCTCTAAGATGCTGAATTTTCAAATGGTCGTAACTTTGGGCTAGAACGTCCGTTTGACGCACTTTTTTTTGATTCCTCGTATTTTTTCAGATGTATTTGAACAACCCATCCCCTTTATTTGGATTTACTTTTTTTTTCTCGTCATATTTCTACTTGTATAAGAATCAGTAAAAGGCATTTTTGGAAAAATTGGCTCGCGCAAACCGCCTTTAGGAAGTTTGGTTGCGTAGATGTCGAAAAAATACGCGGATTCAAAACATAAATCGTCTGAAATTGACATCCGAGGCTCGAGTTATGGCCGTTTGAAGTTGCATAAATTCAAAGCTACCTTCAATATTTAAGATTCTGAATTTTCAAATGATCGTAACTTTGGGCTCGAACGTCTGTTTGACGCAATTTTTTTTTGATTCCTCGTATTTTCTCTAGATCTATGTAAAAAAACCATACTCTTTATTTGGATTTCCTTTTTTTTTCTCGTCATATTTCTACTCGTATAAGAATCGGTAAAAGTCATTTTTGGTAAAATCGGCTCTCGCAAAATGCCTTTAGGCAGTTTGGTTGCGTAGATATCAAAAAAATACGCGGATTCAAGAAATTTTTTTTCTGAAACGGACAATCGAGGTCCGAGTTATGGCCATTTGAAGTTGGATAAATTCAAAGGTACCTTCAATCTTTGAGATACTGAATTTTCAAATGGTCGTAACTTTGGGCTCGAACGTCCGTTTGAAACAATTTTTTTTTATTTCTCATATTTTTTTGAGATGTATTTGAAAAACCCATCCCCTTTATTTGGATTTCCTTTTGTTTTCTCGTTATATTTATATTCGTATAAGAATCATTAAAAGGCATTTTTCGAAAAATCGATTCGCGCAAACCGCCTTTAGGAAGTTTGGTTGCGTAGATATCGAAAAAATACGTGGATTCAAAACATAAATCGTCTGAAATTGACACCCTGGCCCGAGTTATGGCCGTTTGAAGTTGGATAAATTTAAAAGTACCTTCAATCTTTAAGATGCTGAATTTTCAAATGGTCGTAACTTTGGGCTCGAATGTCCGTTTGACACAAATTTTTTTTGATCCCTCGTATTTTTTCGAGATATATTTGAAAAACCCATCCCCTTTATTCGGATTTCTTCTTTTTATTTCTCGTCATAATTCTACTCGTATAAGAATCAGGAAAAGGTATTTTTGGAAAAATCGACTCACGCAAACTGCCTCAGTTTGGTTGCATAGATATCAAAAAAATACGCGTATTCAAAAAATATCGCCTGAAACGGACACCCGAGGCCCGAGTTATGGCCCTTCGAAGTTGTATAGATTCAAAGCTACCTTCAATCTTTAAGATGCTGAATTTTCAAATAGACGTAACTCTCAGCCCGAACGTCCGTTTGACGCAATTCTTTTTTTGATTCCTCGTATTTTCTCGAGATCTATGTGAAAAATTCATCACCTTTATTTGGATTTCCTTTTTTTATTTTCTCGTCATATTTCTACTCGTATAAGAATCAGTAAAAGGAATTTTTGGAAAATTCTGTTCGTGCAAACCGCCTTTAGGCAGTTTGGTTGCGTAGATATGAAAATAATACGCGGATTCAAATCAAAATCGCCTGAAACGGACAACCGAGTCCCGAATTATGGTCGTTTGAAGTTGCATAAATTCAAACCTACCTTCAATCTTTAAGAGGATGAATTTTCAAATAGTCATAACTTTGGGCTCGAACGTCCGTTTGACGCAAATTCATTTTTTGATCCCTCGTATTTTTTTGAGATCTTTGTTAAAAACCCATCCCTTTTATTTGGATTTCTTTTTTTTTTCTCGTCATATTTCTACTCTTATAAGAATCAGTAAAAGGCATTTTTAGAAAAATCAGCTTGCACAAACCGCCTTTAGGCAGTTTGGTTGCGTAAATATCGAAAAAATACCCGAATTAAAAATAAAATCGCCTGAAACGGACACCCGAGGCCCGAGTTATGGCCGTTTGAAGTTGCATAAAATTGAAGCTACCTTCAATCTTTAAGATGCTGAATTTTCAAATGGTCGTAACTTTGGGCTCGAACGTCTGTTTGACACAATTTTTTTTTGATCCCTCATATTTTTTCGAGATGTATTTGAAAAATCCATCCCCTTTATTTGGATTTCTTTTTTTTTCTCGTTATATTTCTACTCGTATAAGAATCTGTAAAAGGCATTTTTTAAAATTCGGCTCGCGCAAACCGCCTTTAAGAAGTTTGGTTGTGTAGATATCGAAAAAATACGCGGATTCAAAAGAAAAATCGCCTGAAACAGACACCCGAGGCCCAAGTTATGGCATTTGAAGTTGCATAGATTCAAAGGTACCTTCATCTATAAGATGCTGAATTTTAAAATGGTCATAACTTTGGGCTCGAACGTCCGTTTGACGCAATTTTTTTTTGATTACTCGTATTTTTTCGAGATGTATTTGAAAAACCTATCCCCCTTATTTAGATTTCTTTTTTTTTCTCATCATATTTGTACTCGTATAAGAATAAGTAAAAGGCATTTTTGGAAAATTCAGCTCGCGCAAACCGCCTTTAGGCAGTTTGGTTGCGTAGATATCGAAAAAATACATAGATTCAAAAAAAAGTCGCCTGAAACGGACACCGGAGGCCCAAGTTATGGCCGTTTTAAATTGAATAAATTCGAAACTACCTTCAATCTTTAAGATGCTGAATTTTAAAATGGTCGTAACTTTGGGCTAGAACGTCCGTTTGACGCATATTTTTTTTGATTCCTCGTATTTTTTCGAGATGTATGTGAAAAACCCATCCCCTTTATTTGGATTTCTTTTTTTTTTCTCTTCATATTTCTACTCGTATAAGAATCAGTAAAAGACATTTTTGGAAAAAATCGGCTAGCGCAAACCACCTTTAGGCAGTTTGGTTGCTTAGATATTGAAAAAAGACGAGGATTCAAATAATAAATCGCCTGAAAATGACACTCGAGGCCCGAGTTATGGCCGTTTGAAGTTGCATAAATTTAGAGCTACCTTCAATTTTTAAGATGATGAATATTCAAATAGTCGTAACTTTGGGCTCGAACGTCCGTTTGACGCAATTGTTTTGTTGATTCCTCGTAATTTTTCGAAATCTACGTGAAAAACCCATCCCCTTTATTTGGATTTCCTTTTTTTTTTCTCGTCATATTTCTACTCGTATAAGAATCAATAAAAGGCATTTTTTGAAAAATCGGTTCCCGCAAACCGCCTCTGGGCAGTTTAGCCGTCCGTTAAGACCTTATCTATAGGGACAATTGGCTCTCACGGCCAGAATTGCCCATTTACAAAGTCAAACGAGCCCAAGAGCAAGTAGACCCTCCATTTTACCTATTTTCGTGTGCTATACTTCACAGATTTTTCGATGATCCAGAATTTTGACCTCATTTTTGCCAAAATTTTACATGGACGTTCATTAAGACCTTACATATGGAGCCAGTTGGCCCTCACGGCCAAAATGGACCATTTTCAAGGTCAAACGAGCCCTAGAGCAGGTAAACTCCCCATTATACCAATTTTCATGTGCTATAGTCCACAAATTTTTTGGTGATCCAGAATTTCGACCTTATTTTTGCCAAAATTTTACCTGGACGTTTGTTAAGACCTTATTTACAGAGCTAGTTTGACCTCACGGCTAAAATGGCTAATTTTCAAGGTCAAATGAGCCCTAGAGCAGGTAAACCCCACATTTTACCGATTTTCGTTTGCTATATTCCATGGATTTTTTAATGATAAGGAATTCAAACCCCAGTTTTGCCAAAATTATATCTGGACGTCCCTTAAGACCTTACCTATGGAGCCAGTTGTCCCTCACGGCCAGAATGACCCATTTTGAAGGTCAAACAAGCCCTAGAGAAGGTAAACCCCCTATTTTACCAATTTTCATGTGCTATAGTCTACATATTTTTTGGTGATCCAGAATTTCGACCTCATTTTAGCCAAAATTTTACTTGGACGTTTGTTAAGACCTTATTTACGGAGCTAGTTTGCCCTCACGGCTAAAATGACCCATTTTCAAGGTCAAACGAGCCCTAGAGCATGTAAACCCCCTATTTTACCAATTTTTGTGTGCTATATTTCATGGATTTTTTGATGATCCAAAATTCCAAGCTTAACTTTCCTAAACTTTTACCTGGACGTCTGTTAAGACCTTATATATGGGGACAGTTGGTCCTCACGGCCAAAACAATCCATTTTAGAGGTCAAACGAGCCCTAGAATAGGTAAACCCAACATTTTACCAATTTTCTTGTGCTATAGTGCACGGATTTTTTAGTGATCCTGAATTCCGACCTTATTTTTGCCAAAATTATACATGGACGTCCGTTAAGACCATATTTATGGAGCCAGTTGGCCCTCACGGCCAAAATGGCCCATTTTCAAGGTCAAACGAGCCCTAGAGTAGGTAAACCCTTATTTTGCCGATTTTCGTGTGCTATAGGTCACTATCTTTTTTGGTGATCCAGAATTCCGACCTTATTTTTGCAAAACTTTTACCTGGATGTCCGTTAAGACCTAATCTATGGGGTCAGTTGGCCCTCACGGCCAGAATGGACCATTTTCAAGGTCAAACAAACCCCAGAACAAGTAAACCTCCCATTTTTCCAATTTTCGTATTCTATAGTCCACAGATTTTTAGGTGATACGGAATTTCGACCTCATTTCTGCCAAAATTTTACCTGAACGTCTATTAAGACCTTATCTATGGAGCCAGTTTGCCCTCACGGCCGAAATGACCCATTTTCAAGATCAAATGAGCCCTCGAGAAGGTAAACCCCCTATTTTACCAATTTTCGTGTGCTATAGTCACGAATTTTTTGGTAATCCAGAATTACGACCTTATTTTTGCAAAAAATTTACATGGACGTCCGTTAACACCTTACCTATGGGGACAGTTGGCCCTCACGGCCAAAACGATCCATTTTCAAGGTCAACCGAGCCCTAAAGCAGGTAAATCCACCATTTTGCTGATTTTCGTGTGCTATAGGTCACATATTTTTTGGTGATCCGGAATTCCGACCTCATTTTTGCCAAAATTATTCCTTGATGTCCGTTAAGAACTTCTCTATGGAGCCAGTTGGCCCTCACGGCCAAAATGTCCCATTTTCAAGGTCAAACGAACGCAAGAGCAGTTAAACCCCATATTTTGCCGATTTTCGTGTGCTATAGGTCACCATCTTTTTTGGTGATCCTGAATTCCAACCTCATTTTTACCAAAATTTTACTTGGACGTCCGTACAGACCTTACCTATGGAGTCAGTTGGCTCTCACGGCCAGAATGGCCCATTTACAATGTCAAACGAGCCCTTGAACAGGTAAACCCACCATTTTATCGATTTTCGTGTGCTATAGTCTACATATTTTTTGGTGATCTATAATTTCGATCTAATTTTTACCAAAATTTTACCTGGACGTCTGTTAAGACCTTATCTATGGGGACAATTGTCCCTCATGGACAAAATGATCCATTTTAGAGGTTAAACGAGCCCTCGAGCAAGTAAACCATTTTATTGATTTTCGTGTGCTATAGGTCACAATCTTTTTGGGTGATAAAGAATTCGAACCTCATTTTCGCCAAAATTATATCTGGACGTCCCTTAAGACCTTATCTATGGAGCCAGTTGTCCCTCACGGCCAGAATGACCCTATTTTCAAGGTCATACAAGCCCTAGAGAAGGTAAACCCCTTATTTTACCGATTTTCTTGTGCTATGGTCCACATATTTTTTGGTGATCCAGAATTTCGACCTCATTTTTGCCAAAATTATACCTGGACGTCCATTAAGGCCTTATCTATGCAGCCAATTGGCCCTCACGGCCAAAATGACCCATTTTCAAGGTCAAACGAGCCCTAGAGTAGGTAAACCCCCATTTTACCAATTTTCGTGTGCTATTGTCTATGGAATTTTTGGTGATCCAAATTCCGATATCATTTTTGCCAAAATTTTACTTGGACGTCTGTTAAGACCTTATCTATGGAGCCAGTTTTACCTTACGGCCAAAATAGCACATTTTCAAGGTCAAATGAGCCTTAGAGTAGGTAAACCCCCTATTTTACCGATGTTGGTGTGCATAGTCCATGGATTTTTTGGTGATCCTGAATTCCGACCTCATTTTTGTCAAAATTTTACTTGGACTTCTGTTAAGACCTTACCTATGGGGACAGTTGGCCCTCAAAGCCAAAATGATCCATTTTCAAGGTCAAACGAGCCATAGAGAAGGTAAACCCCCCATTTTGCCGATTTTCATGTGTTATAGGTCACCATCGTTTTTGGTGATGAAGAATTCCGACCTCATTTTTACTGAAATTTTACCTGGACGTTCGTTAAGACCTTATCTATTGAACCAGTTAGCCCTCACGGCCAAAATTGCCCATTTTCAAGGTCAAACGAGCCCTAAAGCAGGTAAACCCCACCTATTACCAATTTTCGTGTGTTATATGAACAACCAATCCCCTTTATTTGGATTTCCTTTTTTTTCCTCGTCATATTTCTACTCGTATAAGAATAAGTAAAAGGCATTTTTTGAAAAATTGGCACGCTCAAACTGCCTTTAAGAAGTTTGGTTGCATAGATATCAAAAAAATACGCGGATTCAAAAAATAAATCGCCTGAAACGGACATTCGAGGCTCGAGTTATGGCCATTTGAAGTTGCATAAATTCAAAGCTACCTTCAATCTTTAAGATGCTGAATTTCCAAATGGTCGTAACTTTGGGCTCGAACGTCCATTTGACGCAATTTTTGTTTTGACTCCTCGTATTTTTTCGAGATGTATTTGAAAAACCCATCCTCTTTATTTGGATTCCCTTTTTTTTTCTCATCATATTTCTACTCACATAAGAATCAGTAAAAGGCGTTTTTGGAAAAATCGACACGCGCAAACCGCTTTTATGTAGTTTGGTTGCGTAGATATCGAATAAATACACGAATTCAAAAAAAATTCGCCTGAAACGGACGCCCAAGGCCCGTGTTATGGCCGTTTGAAGTTTCTTAAATTCAAAGCTACCTTCAATCTTTAAGATGCTGAATTGTCAAATGGTCGTAACTTTGGGCTCGAACGTCCGTTTGACGAAATTTTTGTTTTGAGCCCTCGTATTTTTTTAAGATGTATTTGAAAAACCCATCCCATTTATTTGGATTTCTTTTTTTTCTCTCGTCATATTTCTACTCGTATATGAATCAGTAAAAGGCATTTTTTAAAAAATCGGCTTGCGTCAACCACCTTTAGGAAGTTTGGCTGGGTAGATATCGAAAATATACGCGGATTAAAAAATAAATCGCCTGAAATGGATATTCGAGGCTCGATTATGGCCGTTTGAAGTTGCATAGATTCAAAGGTACCTTCAATCTTTAAGATGCTGAATTTTCAAATAGTCGTAACTTTGGGCTCGAACGTCCGTTTGACGCAATTTTTTCTTTTGATTCCTCGTATTTTTTTGAGATGTATTTGAAAAACCCATCCCCTTTATTTGGATTTCTTTTTTTTTTCTCTTCATATTTCACTCGTATAAGAATCAGTGAAAGGCATTTTTGGAAAAATTGGCTTACGCAAATCGCTTTTAGGCAGTGTGGTTGCGTAGATATCGAAAAATATGCGGATTCAAAAAAAATCGCCTGAAACGGACAATCGAGGCCCGAGTTATAGCCGTTTGAAGTTACATGGATTCAAATCTACCTTTAATCTTTAAGATGTTAAATTTTCAAATGGTCGTAACTTTCGGCCCGAACGTCCATTTGACCCAATTTTTTTTTGATTCCTCGTATTTTTTTGAGATCTATGTGACAAATCCATCCCTTTTATTTGGATTTCCTTTTTTTTTCTCGTCATATTTCTACTCGTATAAGAATCAGTAAAAGGCATTTTTGGAAAAATCGGCTCTCGCAAAATGTCTTTAGGGAGTTTGGTTGCGTAGAAATAAAAAAAATATGCGGATTCAATTTTTTTTTCTTGAAACGGACAACTGAGGCCCGAGTTATGGCCGTTTGAACTTGGATAAATTCAAAGGTACCTTCAATTTTTAAGATGCTGAATTTTCAAATGGTCGTAACTTTGGGCTCGAACGTCCGTTTGAAACAATTTTTTTTTATTCCTCGTATTTGTTTGAGATGTATTTGAAAAACCCATCCCCTTTATTTGGATTTCCTTTTGTTTTCTCGTTATATTTATACTCGTATAAGAATCAGTAAAAGGCATTTTTGGAAAAATCGGCTCGCGCAAACCGCCTTTAGGAAGTTTGGTTGCGTAGAAAATGAAAAAATAGGCGGATTCAAAACATAAATCGTCTGAAATTGACACCCTGGCCCGAGTTATGGCCGTTTGAAGTTGGATAAATTTAAAGGTACCTTCAATCTTTAAGATGCTGAATTTTCAAATGGTCGTAACTTTGGGCTCGAACTTTCTTTTGACGCAATTCTTTTTTTGATCCCTCGTATTTTTTTGAGATGTATTTGAAAAACCCATCCCCTTTATTTGGATTTCATTTTTTTTCTCATCATAATTCTACTCGTATAAGAATCAGTAAAAGACACTTTTGGAAAAATCTGCTTGCACAAACCGCCTTTAGGGAGTTTGGTTGCCTAGATATCGAAAAAATAAGCGGATTCAAATAATGAATCGCCTGAAACGGACAACCGAGGCCTGAATTATGGCCGTTTGAAGTTGCATAGATTCAAAGGTAACTTATATCTTTAAGATGCTGAATTTTCAAATGGTCGTAACTTTGGGCTCGAACGTTCGTTTGATACAATTTTTTTTTTGATTCCTCATATTTTTTAAAGATGTATTTGAAAAACCAATCCCCTTTATTTGGATTTCTTTTTTTTTTTGTCATATTTCTACTTATATAAGAATCAGTAAACGACATTTTTGGAAAAATCGGTTAGCGCAAACCGCCTTTAGGCAGTTTGGTTGCGTAGATATCGAAATAATACGCGGATTCACAAAAAAATTCACCTGAAACGGACATCCGAGGCCCGAGTCATGGCCGTTTGAAGTTGCTTAAATTCAAAGCTACCTTCAATCTTTAAGATGCTGAATTTTCAAATGGTCGTAACTGTGGGTTCGAACGTCCGTTTGACGCAATTCTTTTTTTGTTCCCTCGTATTTTTTTGATATGTATTTGAACAACCCATCCCCTTTATTTGGATTTCCGTTTTTTTCCCCGTCATTTTACTACTCGTATAAGAATAAGTAAAAGGCATTTTTGGAAAAATCGGCTCGCGCAATCCGCCTTTAAGAAGTTTGGTTGCGTAGATATTACAAAAATACGCGGATTCAAAAAATAAATCGACTGAAATGAACACCCGAGGCCCGAGTTATGTTCATTTGAAGTTGCATAAATTCAAAGCTACCTTCAATCTTTAATATGCTGAAGTTTCAAATAGTCGTCACTTTGGGCTCGAACGTCCGTTTGACGCAATTCTTTTTTGATTCCTTGTATTTTTTCGAGATCTAAGTGAAAAACCCAACCCCTTTATTTGGATTTCCTTTTTTTTTCTCGTCATATTTCTAGTCGTATAACAATCAGTAAAAGACATTTTTGGAAAAATCGTCTAGCGCAAACCACCTTTAGGCAGTTTGGTTTGGTAGATATCGAAAAAATACGCTGATTCAATAAAATAATCTCCTAAAACGGATACTCGAGGCCCGAGTTATGGCCGTTTGAAGTTTGATAAATTCAGAGGTACCTTCAATCTTTAAGATGCTGAATTTTCAAATGGTCGTAACTTTGGGCTCGAACGTCCGTTTGACGCAATTTTTGTTTTGATACCCCTTATTTTTTC
>JAJONQ010038094.1:0-12078 GCA_036250385.1 Solanum microdontum
TTAGAACTTTCAGAATTTAGCTTCTTTTTTTTTTTGAAGGAAAAATGTGTTTTTAGTTAATAAAAATAAATTGGAGCAAATTGGGGCTGCCTGGGATCGAACCTGCGACCTGTGAGTTGAAATCTTACAGTGATACCAATAAACCATCCAGCTATTTTGAGAACGGGTTCAACAAGCTTTAATTTAATATATTCTTTAATAATTATAGAAGTAATATATCGAGTTTAGTCGGATGACCACGGGTTCGGATGACCCAAAATTAATACATAAAATCGCCCCTGAATACATGTAGTTAAGTTACTTATATAAACTAAAGTTTAAAAAATTCTAGCAAAAGTAGCTACCTTACCAATACAAGTCAAAGTAATTAAAAATAATTCTAGCAAAAAATAATTCCTAAAATTATGCCTCAAAATATATTTTTCGATTCTTAGGGGTCTAAACTGATTGGGATCAGTTTTAGTCATTCCAAAAAGAGCGTATGGTCTTTAGAGAGAAGTTCAAGAGGAGAAAAAGAAGAACGTTCAAGATTCTTGCAAGCTTTGAGGATTTTCGCCACGAACTTAGTTCTTTCGAGGTATGTAAGCTCTCATAGTGTTGGGTTTGTTCACCTTCACATCAATCATGTGATTTTTATCCATAAATTTGTTCTTGAGGTTGGTTGTTGTAGCTTCATTCTTTAACAACTGAGTCTTGTTGAGTTCTTGAGGTGAGGGTCTTGCGAATGAGTGTTGTTTTTGGTGGGGTTTGTGTGGATTTTGTGGTAATTGTGTTGGGTTTATGATCCCAAAGGAGTTTGAAGGAAATCATTCGGTTCTAGATGAGTTAGGCCTTGGAATTGAGAAGAAAAATTTGTCAAAAATCTTGGCATGGGGGTGGGGCGGCGCACCATCACTGCGCCAGGACTACTGCCCAATAGTTTGGGGGCTTGGCACGGCGCGCCACTTAGTGCTCCCCAACTAATGTTCAGTAGTTTTGGGGTTGATGCCCCGCGCCACTCAGTGTGCCAGGTCCTTTACCCTTCTGTCCTTCTTTCCGTGAGAGTTCCATCGAATCACACCTATGTTCTCTTCTTGATTTCCACACTAAAAATCTTCATCAATTATTGAGAGATCATATATACCCTAATCATAACTCTTGTGTTCACATTCTAAATTCAAGGTTAATTTAAGAGGAAAGTCCTTTTCGAGTCATTTTGAGAAGTATTTTACAATCTTTTAAAACTTGTTTTAAGACTTGAGTAAATGAGTATGAGGATGAGGAGAGTTGAGTTCATATTTCAAAATAAGTGTAAGGAAACTAAGTATTCCCAAGTGTAAATATTTTTACATTTAAAATGAGAGGAAACCTCGATTTCTAAACGAGTTCATGAGGAGTTTTTGAGTATTATCTCTTTTAAGAGAAACTTTTGAGCAATTATCTCAAATTGAGGAGGAGTTATGATTTTAAACATATGAGCATGAGTTATATATTATTGGGAGTAGTATCGAGCACTAGTATGGGGATGAGTTTAGAAAACTCAAAATCCTCATAAACCATGTATGACAACATGGGTAAATGATCATACTTTTCGGATGATTCCTTATTGCTTTTAAGCATAGCTTAGTGGATCCACTTAGTTGAGGATGTTCTATACTCCAGCAAGGTATAGAACAGTTCTGGCAGCATGGGTGAGACGTTGTATCATCACGTATCTCATGGTAATGATTGTCGGTTAGAGAATCTTCCAAATAAGAGTAAATAGTTTATAATTGTATTTTTATACACTTTGAGTTATTGTCTATTGTATACAAAGCTTTATATATTGCATCTTATTAGCATTGCTTTCATATTGAGTTGAGTTGAGTATTTTTTAGTCGAGTTGAGTATTCTTGAGTTGAGTTGAGTAGAGTTGAGGCGAGGTGAGTATGTCTTTTTTTTTATCAGTTCGAGTTTATGTTATGTTTCAGTGTTCCCCTATCGTGCTCGTACATTCAATGTACTGATGTCATTTGGCATGCATCTTTTCATGATGTAGATACAGGTATTCAGGGTCATCAATAGGCACTTTGTTGATACTACTTGCAGTTCCAGCTAACTTTGGTGAGCATCCTTGCTTTTTGAAGGGGATCACATTATGGTTTTTGCTCTATTAGAATGTCATGGGTCTTGTCCGGCTTCCATTATAGTTTAGTATTTAGAGGCTTCATAGATAGCGTAGTTGAGGAGTCTTTTTCTCATTTCCCTTGATGATATTTTAAAGACTTTGAGTTGAACGCTTATGTTCATTTGAGTATTTTTTTATTCAAACTACTTTACTTATGAGACCTTATGAGTTGAGTTCGCATTGAGTTTCTATATTGATGAGTAAGTCTTCCGCCGAGTAATGAGTCAGGCCAAGGGTTTTGCTTGGGGACCAGTAATGATTCTCGAGTGCCGGCAATGTCCAGGGTGTAGGCTCGGGGCATGACAATATGTAAGAAACTTTTGGAATGATAGGGGTATATATGAACGACTTTGGTAACGGTACAAGTATTTATGAACCAGTTTCGTAATGAAGGTATATCAACTATAAATCTCAAAGTTTAAGGGTACAACAAGCCTTTTTACCCTTGATTATATATGAAATAAAATTGGGAAAACTACCTAACTACACAAACATTCCCACCATATTTACTAATTCTCCCTATAGTTTGAAATAAATATATATTGTCTCATTGATTAATAATCTCATACCAGATTTCAAATCAGATACACCTCGATATATGTATTTTTGCTACTAGATATACTGAAATAGATAGAAAGGCTAGCGAGAGAAGGAGAGAGTGAGAGAAATAAGAGAGAGGCGAGTGAGAGAGCCAGATACATGTGAATCCATTTAGATATAATATATCTCGAATATATTACACCTAACTTTGACATCATGTATCCAAGATACATGTATCTAGATGCGTGTGCTAGATACATGTATTAGAATGCCAAATTCAGGTAAGACTCGTATTATTGAAAATTCACATGAAGGAAAGTAATTTACTCCTAAACTAGTGGAATTTGTATCATTTGTCCAATAAAATTTCTTGTTGTGCCCATGTTGGGGCGTGCTTCTAGGTAGTCCTAGTTGGGGCGTGCTTCTATGTAGTCCTAGTATGCAAGAAGAATTAATGATGACGAAATTAATTAACGAAGAGGCCTCCGTAGCATAGTGGTATTGCGTTCGCTTCGTAAGCGAAAGGCCGCGAGTTCGATCCTCGCCGGGGGCTGGGATTTTTAATAATATTTATATATGACAGTCTCATTTTATTTATATATTAGTTTTATAGGCCCTTTAATTTCATTGATAAAGCTATTAATAAAGTATTCTACTATTGTTTATGATTCAGAATATAAAAAGATTTGACTATAAAACTTTTCTTAGTCAAATTATTTAGTTATCCTAGTATTAGGAATTTGTTTATTTAAGTAAATTCTTTTCTTAACCAAAATGTGAAGTAGAAAAGAACAATTACACCATTTGTCACCGATTCACTGTTTATTTAATTAGTACTCTCACTATCCCTTTTTTAATTTTTTTTATATCTCTATTTCTTTTAATTTGTTCATTTTTGACTTTTTACTTGTCTCTTTTTATATATTACATAACCAACAAAAATGAATGATTATTTTATTTTGATTGTGGGTCGGGTGGGTTCAAAATAGTAAAGGGGTGGGTTTTTTCTTAGTTTTATATAAAATACTTGGTAATTTGCAGCTTTACGCGTGGTCATAAAATGTTACATCAAAGATATACATTTATCTTTTCATATTATTTGGATATGAAAGAGTTTTTAAGTACAAATCCAATTAAATAGATCAAAATTCAAATTTGAATTCATCTTATTGTTCTAACCAATTTTATACTTTTTAAATTTTTTTTCTTCACTTATACTTAAAAAGATACTTAACAACCTAAGTTTATAATGTGAAAATAATAATTAAAAAAAAAAAAGAACGAAATTCAACCGGTAATAATATGAATAATTGAAATAAATTATAAGATGTATAAAATAATTTTATAAAATATGAAAATTGTAATGTCTAAAACGTAAAAATGAACATATGTAAATTATGTTAAATTTAAATTGCTAAGTACAATTAGATTGTCTAGCTAATTATATCTTTATAGATATGAAGGCAACATTTGAATAATAAAAATGTTACAATAATTTTGGTCACTTCACAGATAATAAAGACCTTTTAAAAACTTTTTATATACTTTTTTCACTTTCTTATATTACATACTCCCTTTATTTCAAAATAAACATATTTTTTATTTTGTTTCAAAATAAATTGTATTTTACATAATCAGAAAAACTTTAATGATGTTTCTTTTTTCAGTTATGCCCTTATTTAATTAAATTGGGTTAAAGAATTATATTGTTTTCAAGATATATATTAAAAATAATTTAGTAAAAGTATCTTACTTTATAGCTCTATTTCAAACTAAAAGAAAGTTGACATACTACGAGAAGGTGAATATCATGAAATTGAAGAGTACATAATAAAATGAAATTGAATTGTACTTCCTTAATTCCTTAAGAAGAATTAAGGAAAACACAACTTCAATTATGAAATAAAAGGATAATCTCGAGCAGGGTTTAATAAAATAAAAACATTATGAATTCATATAGATAAAAATAGAGGAATATTTAAAGAAAATATAAATAGTTCTTTGAGCAATAGTATTTTTAAAACCTTTGTTAGTAGTTAGTATTATTGCACACAAAGTAATAATAACTAATTTACATCTAAGCAAAAATAAACCTTGCAATAATTAAAAAAATTATAAAAAATCAAACTAAAAAAGTTATAAGGAGAAAACACAAACACACACATCTTCCTTGGGGCCTTATTATAAGAAAATAGATTTAAAAAAAAAATAAGAATTCAGAATCAGTGCCCAATTTTTTGAGCTCTTGTTCGATACTCTCTTTGACAAACTAATCAATATTCAAAAGTCTTCTTCATCGTGTCAAACTAAAGCATGATTTTGATAATATAATATTACTACAAAGAACAATGAAATGTAAAGAATAAATTTGAATTGGGATTTCATGAAACAAAAACTTGTGAATTTATATTGATAGAAATGGAGAGATATCATAAAGTATCTTAAATTTTATAATTTAATAGTTGGAGGTTATGAATATGAAAACTTAAAAGTCATGAATTTAATGATATTATTAAGAATAGAAGTGTAATAGATTTAAGTTATGGAGTTGAAACTTAAAAATTAAATTTAAAAAAAAACACAAATAAAGAAGATAAAAGAATATATTTATATTATATAAGGTTATAAATTTCTTGAATTGAATAAATAAAAAATAAGTAAAATCTTTATTTTTAAAAAAAGGAAAAGACTATAAAATAAATAAATAAAAACCATAAAATTTAACTATCGTGAATAATTTGTTGGAATTCTTTTTAAAAATCAAATGAAAAGGTTTGCAATAATTGATGAAAATTGAGAAATATTATAGGAAAAGAGAATAATAACACTAATGACAAAATAAATTAAATATGACTATTGATGGAGATATAATTAAATATGAATATCTTTAATGTTCTATAAATTTTTAGGTGACTTTTTTTTTTGTATTTTAAAATTAAAAAATGCCAAAAAAAATCACAAAAAGGGATAAATAGGATTGAAGCCCTTAGATAGCACCACATCACCGTGTTCATATTCAATTTTTTTATTATATATAGATAGATTGGGTAGATGCACATGATTAGGACATGTGTCCGTCCGTTAGTGTGAAGAATACAAATGCTCCACTTTTTGGACGACAAAGACTCTGGTGTCTCAATAGTATAACGAGGGTATATGTGTACCATTTTCGATAGTTCGGAGATATATTTGTCATTTTTCCCTTCTTTTTATTTCTTAAATTTTCACACTAAAGAATGAAATAAGAATAAGAAACACATATAATGATAAGCAAATGGATATATAAGGGATACTTATAACTAAATTAGTCATTGAATCAAAGAAGTAAACAAAAAAATCCACGCGTGAAAAAGATCAATTTATTGCTTGAACTTTACTAGAAAGATCAAATATACCGCTACATAGATTATTTTTTAATAAAAAATGAAAAAATAAATTTCTTTTTTTCTACTTTCATTAGGCGCAAATGATATATCTAGACCATTTTTATAATGATAAACGTATATGTGAGTCACTTTTATATCACCAAATATATCAACTCTAAATTGCAAAGTTGAGGAGCATATCCTTTTCTCTTTTACTAAGGTTAAAAAGGAAATTTCAAAATTAAATTTTGGATGGAGAGAGTAACATTTGTCCACATGAAAATAATTTTATCGTTATAAAATATTATGGTGTGGATGTCCACAACACAAAAAAGTTACTATCACTAATTGTCTCCATTACTTCCCTCGATTATGTAGATAACCTCCACTTTTATGATTATCATTCTTGTAATCTTGCACCTCCATAACCTCCTCCATTATCTTCATGATTAATGTCATGTTTATGACTTACCTTTGGCATGCCTCTATGTAACACTATAAATAGAGGCATAACAATTCATATTGTAAATACTTGAATACTTGGAAGAATAAGGAAAAAAACTTTAATCTCTTATCCCTCTATTTCTATTGCTTTCATCTTCTATATTTCTCGTCTTATTTTCCTTTAATTTTACAACATTTATCCATTTATATTTGCTTATCGTTGAAACCAAGGAAAGGAGCATTTGAAGTAAAAGACTTTTGCAATATCACTTTTGTTTGGGACAAAATATAAAAGAAAAAGAGATGAGTGAGTGCTTACCACTCCACCACAATCCTTTTTGGTGATTTAGGACTTTTATGGCACAACATGAAGGTTAAGTGGAAAAATGTTCATCCGTTTGAGAAAAAGAGTTATAAAGTGTGACTACTTGTATTACAACTTAATTATGGTTAAATGATAATCAATATAGATTGCAACTCTCAAGTATTAGAATCCTCATCACTGATTTGGTTAGAAGCATCATAGTATCAGACTACAAATTGAGTTAAGTAATATCCATGAATGTAGAATCTGACTATTGCTGTTATTTAAAAGGGGCATTTTCTTGGTACTTCACCCTAGAAGGCAAAAATTCAAGTGGGGGAAGGAGCTAGGGCTATAATTTATACATAAAAGCAATAATGCAATTTGGTACATCCTAGCTTATATCAGCCGAATTGGAGTTTCAAGGAAATGAGACTTCAGAATCTTCCCCTTCTTACTCGAGCCCATGCAATGGCGGCCATGGCAGCCCCACCCAAATGAGCAGATCCAGATACTTGAGTGTCACCCTGAAGTTGAGAAGAAAGGAAGTTGTTATACATATCAAATGAGTCATTACGAATGTGAACACCTATTTTGCAGCAAGATAGTAGGGTAAAATGAGCAGAATAAATGCTCCAAATTCCAATGATAGGACTGGACCACCTACATCTTCATGGCTGAAAGCTAAGATCTCAAGCTGGCATGTGAGACGGATCTTAGTGTAGTGTTGTGGTATCTCATCTTATTAGTTTATTTCCTTAACCAACATACAGGAACAACGTGAGTTTGGGCTTGGAGAAGTCGTTTGACCATTTACACCCATTACTCGCTAAAAATTCTAATCAGGCAAATTGAGTAGTGGAGAATCTAGAATGGAAGGCGTGTAGAAGAGAACAAGTGAACTTTACTAAGAGAAGACATTTTGGTTTTATTTTCGCTAGCAACTGAGCCTCAATAACTGCAACCCCTAACACAAATCATGCCCCAAATAATAGCCTAAAACAGCTTCTCTTCCTGATACATGGAAGGAAGTATTGATTTCAGTGCATACTAGTCATTGATGACTTCATTTCATGATAAGGTTAACAAACTGAACAACTAAAGAGGGTGAAGTGCTAGAAGATCACACCTCCAATATTCTTACGACGTCTTTTCCAATGATGAATATCCCCTGAAATGAAATAATGACCAGTCGCGTAGAAAATATTAGCCAATTTTACCTGTGGCAACTATCATCTAGAAAAGTACCAAAAAATGATTTTGGTTAAGAAATACGCAAGTACTGACCAGTAAGATTGCTGGGACAGGAATCACAAAGTTAAAATAGATAATCTTTGTAGGGAACAGGAATATATCAAGCAGCATCACAGCATTTATAGCCCCACTTGCACCCTAAATGGAAAAGCACAAACAGAAGTCAACGCAAAATGTAAAGATGACAAACTTGTTAACTTTTCATGAAGGAAAAGGTCAAACTTCATCCATTAACAATTCAATTAGAAGTTTCAAGGATTCCAGAAATCAAAGAGTAGTTTTGACAGTAATCTACTCCATGCAAAGGATGAGAAACCAAACCAAGAACCATTTTCTTTAGAAGCATGAATTATTTGCTAGTTCCCACACACTGAGCAGATTAGGAATTCAAAATAGCAATCTGTAGAACAAGACCTAAGAAAAATAACATTGGTTTTGAGTTTGGGTAGGAGTTGTAACAATCAGATACAGGGGCTGGCTAAAATGAAAATTATGCCAATTATTAGGCATCCACGATTTAATAGTGATAATCTTCCAAAATTAAGTTCACTAGCTACAAAGATCAAGACGAAGTGTTGGTAAAATTGGAGCAGTAATACTCTATGGAACTACTCCAACATTTTTTTCTGAGACATGATGTAGTAGTCCAAATACCAAGGAAAGCACTATCAAGTCATGTAAAAAGAGAGGCTTAGCTACTGAATTTGAAGACAACAAAGTACTCCGCCTAAAAAAATGATTATCTTCTTAAATATAAATGAGAGAAAATGACAATCTCATTTTAGATCCTTTGGAGTCCCATAAAATTGTTAGTACGGTAACAGCGAAGAACTATCAGAGATCAAGAAGAAGTAAGACATGAATTTACCAATCCAGGAGTTTGTGATGGATGCATGCTCAGAACTTGTCTTCTTTGTGTCTGCCAAAGAATAGAGACAGTCAGTAACTACTTCTACAGTGAGAGACATAATACTTCCTTCATGTCATTTGCGGTCACAATGGTCACCTTAGGTCAATTTGATTTGCATATTTTATTGGTGCTAATGAAGGAAAATACTAAAATATTAGTTGTAAAATTAGAGAGGGAGACCATGACATCAAAATGTAATTTCGATCTTAATTTTTTTAAAATCTTGTGTAAGATAATACTATCATCGAGGTCTGTAAAACATTTTAGGATGTGTAACCATGAAAAGTGAACATTACCAGTTTCAAAAAAAAAAAAACCATGAAAAGTGACACATAACTGGAACAAAAGGGAGTAATTATGAATTTAAGTAATTGCTTCAACAAAATGAAATTATGAATTTAAGTGACCAACTTAAATCATGCAGTGCAGGCCACTTTAATTTTTTAATTTTTTTTTGCGATGGTAACAAGCTTTATACTAAAAACACAAAAGGTTCTGCGTGCCATATTTACAAAATGTAAGGACCAAAATGGTATAAACTACAAAAAGTACTTACTTCCTTACAGAGAGACTCTAGAGTCTAGAACATCTAATGGAGACTCAGTATCATCTATGTACTCCTGTTTACACAAAATACAATTGAGTTTTATCTTCTGCATTGAGTTGCTCTTATCTACTATCCATACTCAGCTTCGTGTTGCTTATTCTAGCCAGCACCTGGTGATAGGAGTCCACCAATCTAATGTAAATTGAAATATCTTCCATAGCTAAACACGTGTGAGCATATGCTCTACCTCCTTTCTGGATGAAGGTTCAAACAGGAATGAAAAATCATTCATTTTGTATAAATTGACTGTGAAGAATTCCATACACTGCAAACCCATCACTGGATATCCATTTAATGTAGGTGTTTACTGCAAGGGGGACTTGAAATTTACAAATAATGCATCTTTGCAGCACATCTTCCTCCGAAACTTCTGAGCCACCTTGGATGATGACACTTGAGCTTTTATCTTTGATTGGAGAGATTGTCGACCATTTATTGCTTCTGATGGTTTCAATGTAAAAGGCTTTAGGCTTTGGGCTTCTGGCAGATGGTGTTTGCTTCTCCATTTCTGGGACGTTTATGAGTCTTGCCATTTTTTGAGCTGTCTCCCCAAACTGGCCTCCAATGTAACCTCCGGTGATAATGACAGATATATTTCCCTCTTCTATAGCTAAGCTAATGTACCTTTCCATATTTATTGTATTTAAGAGTGCAGAAGAACTCTGCAAAATGACCTCTCATTTTCCCCTCCTGACTGATATTCTTTGTTCCTTCGATGCCATATTAAATATGTCTTCTATCCACATCATTTTACACTGCTTTTCTTATTAACTGCTATGTTTTCTTCTTCTTTTACTTGGGTTTGTTGCACTTCTTTTTTTTTGACAAAAGGTAACAAGTTTGTAGACATCTTGTTGCACTTGAGCCGAGGGTCTTTCAAAAACAACCTCTCTACCTCCACAAGGTAGTGGTA
This sequence comes from Solanum microdontum, assembly GCA_036250385.1. NCBI lineage: Eukaryota > Viridiplantae > Streptophyta > Magnoliopsida > Solanales > Solanaceae > Solanum > Solanum microdontum. The sequence continues at coordinate 10,484 of JAJONQ010038094.1, forward strand.
AGGTCTGCGTACATTCTACCCTACCCAGACCTCACTTGTGGGATTTCATTGGGTATGTTGTTGCTGTTGTTGTTAGCATTATCTTATTCTTCGATTTTTTACTACTGTTGTTTAATTTACTTTGGTTATCTCTAATAATGTTTAGAGTCTGTACCTTTCCTTTTTCAATATCTTCCTCGTAGTTTTTTTACTCTTGCATTTCTTTCAAACCATATTCTGGAAAGCTGCAGGCACCCCACCCTCCCCAAATGCCACACTATACTGGTATGTTATTGTTTTCTGAAAAATAAATAAATGTCCGCTCATCAGGACAAAAAACTCATGCACTACTGAGGAAGTGCAGTAAATCGAAAAACATAACTGACAAGCAAGCCAACTGAAAAACAAAAGCAATCTATAAGTATACTACAAGCACATACTCAAGTACCATAATAACTACTTTACAGTAGACCTTAATTATCCCAGAACCATACTTAATCATACTTTTTGTAGCTTTTTAACTGCACTGCAATTCCTATATTCTTCCGAACCATTAATAGGCTAAATAATTGAGATTTCACACTTCACCTTGTTGAGCTTTCCATGTTTCAAAAAAAAAAAAAAAAGAGCAGAAAGCATCAACTCTTTAATGTATTCATCATGAATTTTACATATATCAATTGGACAGAGGACTTGGTCACTTAGTTGCGCGGACTCTTCACTTTTGATGCCGCACCCGTGTCGGATTCTCCAAAAATACACTACATTTGGCGAATCCGACACGCACCCGTTGACATTTTTGAAGAGTCCGATCAACATAGCTTGGTCATCATTTAGTGGGCAGGTAATATAAACAGGTGAAATTACAATATTCTTTTATCAAACTTCATGATACATTTTTTTATCAAATAGATATTATAAGATTGCTGATCCAAGATTACCTGTAGTGATGGAACTATAAAGGCATGATATACCAAGTAAAAAACTGAGCCCGCAACTGCTCCAGATAGATACAGCTTCAGAAGAAACTCGGGCCCAAAATATCTACCTATCTGCCAATAGAAAGAAATTAATAAGAAAACTTATTAATCAGTGAAAAAGATGTCAGAGTGTGCACATATACTGCAAGAGCTTCCTCTTAGCTTATAACAATTTTCCTAGCTCACTCTCTCTAAGATGTGAACATATCTTATAACTAGACTGAATTGATTCTTTTAACATTTTCCAAAGTTAGATAATGCTGAAAAAACATACACTGACCATTGATAAAAAGGTAGGAAAGTTTCCTAACGCATCTGATGTCCCTATTTTTTGAGAGTGGAGGTCTAGAATAACATACTCCTCCATGTTCCAGAACCAAAAGTTCTTTTGAACTAAAAGATAATCCAAAGGTAAAAATACTCCCAGGCACAGTTTCCAAAAAATTCTCTCCTACTTCCTAGGAGGGAGAAATACCCTTTCTTTCCGGTAGTCTCGTCGGGAACTACCACTTTCTTCATTACTCAGGAGCTATCACCTTCCATTGTAGCTCGACGGGGGGGGGGGGGGGGGGGGGGGGGGGGGGGGGGGGGGGGGGGGGGGGGGGGGGGGGGGGGGGGGGGGGGGGGGGGGGGGGG
>JAJONQ010038095.1:0-15434 GCA_036250385.1 Solanum microdontum
ATGGATCATTTTATTCTTTTTTTTCTATATCAGATATAAATTCATCATTAACAAATAATGAGATTAAATTATCTCCAGATTAGTTAAACTAAAATTTGAGAGTAATGTAGATGTTTATGTTCCAAGCAAGAAGTTTCTGTATAGAACTGTAATTTGCAATAGTTATTTTTCAAATATATATATATAGAAATGAGTTAAATTAAAAGGCATTAAAATAAGTAAGTTATGTTACTGAATTATCCAGGTATTTGCTTCGAAAATATGTATATATTTTACTACTTCTCTCCATTGGGGTTTTTTTTTTTTTTTTTTGTCATAAAAGGAGTTAAAACTCATCATTAATGATTGTCCCAAATAGCTTCAACGCTGTTGACAATGAAAGATTTATTTATTTTTTATTCTATGTTTGTAACAAATTAAAGTGCATTTAATTAATTTATGCGTTTCTCTACTATATTAGTTGGATTGTTAAGTTATTTTATGTGTCTCATATTAGTTGATCATCTTACTAAAAATAGTTATCACATATTAGTTGTCTACCACCTTACGATATTACCCTTGCAATTTATATATTTTTTGAAAGTGTTCACATTTGTTTGTAAAATTCCTAAGAAGTTTTTTAAAGGGTGAATTAAGTCATTAAAAATAGAGAAATAAAATTGAACATGAATTGTAGTATAGTAGTCTTTAATATAAGTCGTTTGTTGGTCAAAATCAGTAGTAACAATATTCCATGAATATTTTGTCATTCTTTTGGTATTCTCATAAAAAAATATATAGATATTTTATAGCGGATTAAATTTATTTTTTTACAAAATGTAAATTTATGGATCAAATTTTGTACTTGAAAAATATGAAATCATGATATAAAATTCCATAATCAAGCTTTTTGGAGAACTTTGGGATAATCACATGTCCATACATTAAATTCATCTAGTGATTTCAAATAACAAAATGAAATCGCATATCTATACACCTACTAGTACTCCCTCCGTTTCTTTTTATTTGTCCTTCATAATAAAATAGATTTCTCTATTTCTTCATATAAGCTCATAATTTGAAAAATATTTTTGTATTTGCAATTGGGAATTTCATCACTTACTAAAATTAAATCAAATTTTGATATACTTAAAATTTAAACAACTTGTGAATGTTAGGGAAAGAAGAAACTTGTACATCCGCTTTCTTATGATGTTTCCTCAAAGTGTTAGGGAAATCTTTTTGATTTTGTTTTGATTTGTCATTTAATTTCTCTCATCTACACATGTATGTAACGTTTAAATTTCTATAGGTTGCTTTTTGGGTGTCTTTGGTTTGGTTTAATTAAATTGTAGTAGTAATTTTTTATTTTATACTTTATCTGTCCAATTAGTGGGGAGTTACAGTGTCCTGAGGGTGTCCAATTGAACATTCTTCGACGAAAAATTATATCGTATATATAAGTAAAATGCATCCATTCATCAAAAAAAATTGCTTATGTAATACTTGAACACTCTTCATAAAATTTCTAGCTTCGCCACTGTATCCAACAATAATTATCCACCATTGACTTGACACACCCCTAAAGAAAGAATAAATAATATCTACAAGTGTAGTAAACTCTCCCTACAACATCTTCTTATCATTTTTCACTTTTGTTTCTTTAAAACAAACCAAGAAAGTTTTCAAACTTTATCAATAAGACAAAACCATAAAACCCCCTTTTTAAAAAAAATGTTTTATTTTTTTAAGGTGGTCCATTGTTTTGAGTACTAGAAAAAGAAAAGAGTATTTATCAATATATTGAGGGGGGTAGAATTTGTGTGTTTTCTTGGAACTTTGTCTTTATCACTATTATTATATTATCCTTTGACTTTATTAAATTTAATATTTTAAAAAATGTGTTAAATAATAAATACGGAATAATTAAATTATCTCTTGATTTTCTAAATTGGATAAATATTTTTAGTATAGTGGACAACTATTGTTGGACAAAGGGAGTATGCTTCTGAGTTTCTTGTTGTTTGTGCATAGCGTTCTTTCCCAATTTTTAGCTCTTCTTTTGAGAGTTTTTTGAGTTTGGTTGAATCTCATTTTTTAAAATCCTTTTGTTTCACATGTGGCTAATCATACATATAATACATAAACGTCTCTGTTTAACTTGGGTTCAATTGATATATATATATATATCCTCGAATTTTGGTGTGTATAAATAGACACTTAAATAAAATTGAATGAGTAGACATATGCATCATACGTGGCATAATACACGTATGACGTTAATTATCAGGTAGGATGTGATGCAAGATGCATGTGTCTATTTGTTTTAACTTCACACAAGTTTAATCAACTAAAGCTAAGTTAAAAGACACGTTTATATATTATGTCATTTGACTTTTGTCATTTTCATTTAAATTATTTTATATTTTAATTGATCGTTTATTTAAGCTGAAACAATTGACTTGCAGTGTTGGGCCTGTGCTCATCACGGGCGCTCTTATATTAGTAGTATAAGAAAGGTCGGCTCAAATTTTAAAAGCGTTTTTGAATTGGTTTTTCGCTTATGACCTAACTCATGATTCATCTTTAAGGGATTTGATTAAATTAAATCAAACAATAATGTTAGAGTTAATAAAAAAACAAACAATAATTAATCACAATTAAATTGTTTAGTAAAAGAGAAATTGAATTTGGGGCATTCGGGCCTGAATTCTCTGCTGCCTGAAAGGTGGGGTAATGTCCCATTTCTGAGTCTGCTAAAACTTATGGATTTTGGCCCATTTGCTGTGTATATCAGCTGTATATATTTATCGTATATCAGCTCCTTCCACCTGTGTATCAGCTTTCATTTCGTTTGTACTTCCACTTCCTTTTCTCGAAGACACCTAAGGCTGACTCGATAATGAATTGGGTTTGGGAGATAGGCTGGAAATTTGGAAAAAATTGGGCTGATTGAAATTGGGTCGTTGGGCTGCTGAAAAGTGGGCTGAAATTGGTCTTAAAATAGGGTAGAGAGTGGTTAGATTTGCAATTAGGCATTCAAGCTTGACCCATTCTAAGAGAATCCTCAATTGAGCCTAATTCAATCTCCAATTTCAACCCGTTTTAAAAATCTTTATTAAGATATTTTTCTATATTAAAAGTATGAATTTTTATTTATTTAACATCTTTTAGGATTTATCTATCCATTTGTTACTTTTTAAAAAAAAAATATTGAGCTGAAATTCGCATTGTGATTATAAAAAGTTAAATATCACTATGTTAAAATTATTGAGATTAATCGGGTCAAATTGGGCGGGTCAAGACCCAACCCCTTTTTTAGCCCATTTGAACCCAACCCATTTGAGCCCAAATTAAACTTGGGCGGATCAAGACCCAATCTGATTTCTATTTCAACCCATTTTAATATCTTCAATTTCAACCCAACCCACCCATTTGACACCCCTACATATTACAGAGAACAAGTTATAGAACACATATAATACAAGTTTTATTGATTGATAATACATTTATCACACATTTTAATACACTTATAATACAATGTGTCAATTTTTTTACCAAACAAGCATAATATATTTTTAAAAAACAATTATAATTCATATATATTGCATACATAATTCACTTTTAATACATATTGCAAATTTAACATAATATTGTTATGTATTGCTATAAATTGTAATAAATAAAAGTATTGCTAAAATTAATAATTCTTTATTAATAGGTACCCATCCAAGTAATTTTTTCATGTAGGGTATGATCTTAAGCCTCTATAAAAGCTTCTAAGTACAAGAGTCATAAAATAGAAATATAACATAATACCAAAAATATTCTCATAAGATTAACTAGCCACTTTTCCATATTATTATATTATTATATTATATGTGTAATGATCTCGAGCCTCTATAAAACCAAAGGATTGGGTATGTATTATTCTATATGAGTGAAAATTACAAGATTATATTACTTACTAAATAAGGATTAAGTTTTAAGAAAGATATGGTATATAAAATCATGACCATGCACTGTTAAGTTTTAAGAAAGATATGGTAGATATAATCATGAACATGCACTGTTAAGTTTTGTCCTGATTTTCTTACTTTATTTTTCATATATTATTGACTTCGGTTTAACTAGTTATAGTTAAAGAGATGTATGAAAACTAGATTTTCCTTGAATTTTTTTGTTTAACTAGTCAAAATTACTTACTCAATTCCAAACAAGAAAATTCATCATGAAAATTGTACAATTCATGTTTTCTGTGGATAACAAATTAAAAATATGTGTCTATTTTCTGCACTAATTATTATTGTTTTAATTTGTGTCAGATGGGTTGATGAAACAATCTATCAAAGCAATGCCCGTCAGCAAAAGGAGTGAAAGATATTCTATTAATGTTTTTAATTAATGTGTTATAATTAATTAATTAATGTGATATGTATTTGGTTTTTATGTAACAAAAATAAATATTTGTTGCTTGCAAATAAACCATTCATTCTTTCTTGTCTTTTGAATACACCACACATTTTCCATGTATTGATACTTGCATTACAATTTATAAATATTTCTTATATTATTCCTAGTTTTTAAGTATCTTTTAACTTATTATTTCATTATTGAGACTTAGAATTTTGAATGGTCAAATAAAGATTATAATCTGTAGATATTTCTAACTCTAATAAACTTCAAATCAGTACGAATGCTATAAAAAATAAAATCAATTCACTATTAAGAATGACAATAATATAGATTATTTTGATCTTTATTTTTACATTGATTTAGGTAATTTCAATAATTTTCACAACTTATAAAATTTTATATTTATATATAAAAGTACACCTTAAAAAATGGCATACACAAAAAGACAGACAAGAATCTCTTGGGATTGTTGAGGCTGCTTTTCAAGTGGGAAATACCTTGGGGAGCCAAATAGACTCAATCAGACAGAGTTCATTAATAGAATAAGACACATATTTGAAGTAAAAAATTGTTTTTATTAATAGAATAACAGTTATTAAAAAAATTGTATCATTTAATATTTTCAAAACGTATTAATTCTTCTTTCAATCAAATGCATTAATAAATATTATTTTTTATTTAAAATTTCGTAATAATAACTTCAACAATGTTATACGGATTTGTGATAATAATCGTGCCATGTGTTTTGTTATGGAACCTCTCCATAAGAGAATCAATAGTACTTCCCGCCCTAGGATGTCCACGGGACGAAATTTGTTCTCATTTTGTTTTGGGTAATGATTCAAGTAGTGATGAGTATAAGATCCTTCATATGCACCAGAATGTAGATGATTCTAAATATCCTAATGAAATTATCGCGTTGAAAGAAGAAATATTAGTTGGCCTCTTTTGTCATTTTATTTAAATTATTTTGTATTTTAATTGATCTTTTATATGAGCTGAAACAACTGACTTGCGGTGTTGGGCCCGTGCTCAGAGCGTTTTGGATTGATTTTTCGCTTATGACTTAGCGCATGATTCATCTTTAAGGGGTTTAATTAATTTAAATCAAACAATAATGTTAGAGTCAATCAAAAGCAAATAATAAATAATCGCAATTAAATTTGGGGCTTTCGGGCCTGAATTCTCTGCGGTCTGAAAGGTAGGCTAATGTCCCATTTCTGAGTCTGCTGAAACTTATGGGTTTTGGCCCATTTGCTGTGTATATCAGCTGTATATATTTATCGTATATCAGCGTATGTCAGCTCCTTCCACCTGTGTATTAGCTTTCATTTTGTTTGTACTTCCACTTCCTTTTCTCGAAGACACCTAAGGCTGACTCGATAATGAATTGGGTTTGGGAGATGGGCTGGAAATTTGGAAAAAATTGGGCTGATTGGAATTGGGTCGTTGGGCTGCTGAAAAGTGGGCTGAAATTGGTCTTAAAATAGGGTAGAGAGTGGTTAGATTTGCAATTAGGAATGACTACATGAATTTAGATTATAGCCAAATGGAATTTATAGCATAGCCATATTGAATTAATTTAGTAAATTTAGCTAGTAATAAAATAAGACGAATTAGTATTGATTAATTAAAGAGCTTCTTAATCTTAACGAAATAAACTAATTAACTCAAAAATATAAACTATTGACTAACTAAACTAATTGACAAAATATTTAAGTAAAAATAAAATATTTTTTAAATGAATTTTAAATATTCATAAAATGTACTAATCATATATATAATTATAAAACCCTACATATTATTTAAAAATTATAAAAAAAACAAAATTGTTTAAAATAACTTGAAAATATTTTGAATCTTTAGTTCAAAAGTATTTTTACATTAAAAAGGGAAAGAAAACGAATAGTAGCAATATAATAGAAAACTAATGGAGTATTTTAGAGATAACAAAAACACATTACGGATAAGATTGTACAAGGTCTGTTCAAATTGAAAGTACTTATAAATGATAAATCGTAAGTTTGGAATGATCAACATATGATTTATGATTGATTTTAGCATATAATACGTTACTTGTAATATTTATTTGATATTTCCAAATACATAGACAATAACACACTTAGTATATATAATTCCACACAAGCAGTTTCATGAGGTGACTCCTCCTTTATCAAATGAAAATTAAAGATTATTTTCGATAGACCAGTCAACTTAAAAAAACCCACAACATTTACGAGTCATAATTAAGCAGTATAACAACACTAGCATGACAACAGCAACAAGAATAAAAAAAATAAAATTTTAATAATTCTGAAAACATACATATGGAAAATACATGTACACAGTACACTCAATGAGTTGTTTATTTGCTAACATCAAATATTTTTTATTACATAAAATTCAAAAATATTACAGTAATTAAATTAAATACACATGGTACATTAATTAATATAATAAACGAACTATATATATCTTCACTCATTTTGCTCATGTATATGTAGCTTCATAGATGTTTCCTTAGCCCTGTGACACAAATTAAAACATTAATTAGTATAAAAAAATCAATTTAAATAGGGGTAATTAACATTTTTTTCAATATATAATTAATTAAGTTACATATTAGGGAGTATTATACAGCAAACAAATTAAATGTATATGTGTATTTTTTTGGGCTACAAATAAAGGCAATAAAAGTCTTTGGACTATTTTGTTGAGGGTTGTATATGGGAACTTGCTTTGGACTATTTTGTTCAAATTTTTATCCTTGTGGGAGAGATGACTGCTTAACTAAACCCTTTTTTTATTGGTTTCAGCCGAAGCAAATCCACGAGATCAAGGATTTTCTCCTAACAGCAAGGAGGAAGGATGCACGATCTGTCAAGATGAAGAAGAACAAGGATATGGTTAAGTTCAAGGTTCGCTGCTCCAAGTACCTTTACACACTCTGTGTGTCCGACTTTGAGAAGGCTGACAAGTTGAAGCAGTCACTTCCTCCAGGTATACTAATCTATACTTGCGTTACATTGTTCCAGTTGTCTAGTTTACTTGCTATATAGTTTTTCTACTCATCGATGATCATGAATCTCACTGTTTCAAGTATATTTTGATATGTAGGTTTGAGCGTCAAAGACCTTTGAAAATGGAAGAGTTTATGTGTCCCCTCCCCCTAGATTGATTAGAAGATACTCGAGAATTCGAAGAACTTTTGTGTTCCTTCACCATTTTCTTATCCCGTCGAATATTTAAAGTTTTGTTTATTCTAGATATTGTGTTTCTTTTTCAATTTGCCCATTCGACCTTATTTTGTCGAACCCTTGTGGTGTTTGGATATCGAAATTTTGGTTGATTTGCCTTATTTCAATTTCCTTGGTATAATGGTATCTTTAACTTTTCTCAAAGAAGAATGCTAGCCTTTCATGTTTTTTGATAAATAGGCAAGGAGATCCAAACACGGAACAGGACGTGAAATCAAGATCTGTTGCTTTTTGGCCAGTCTCACTCCTAGTCAAACTTTTGAAGAAAAAGCACATGTTGTTTTTCAATATCTAAAAAAATAGCTTTGGTCTGAACAGGGGCAGCTCAACGGAGTTGGGGGTTTAAAGCAAAATTTCAATTTGAGACCTAAAATATAAACAAACTTTGTATACAAATTTATTCAAATTTTATTTCTATAAGTAATAAGTTTACAAATATTGAAAAAAGATTATAGTTAGAATCATAGAATCTCATGAAGTTGATGACTTGGTATATCCCATTTTAATATGCTTGTTGTAATGCTTGAAGCAAAAATTTAGAAACAAATAAAAAAGAATTTGTAATTCACTTTGTTCAACACTTTTTAGTTTTCATTATTAATTTTTATTTTTAACAAAGTACAAAAGATGTTAAAGTGGGTAAAACAATATATTTTTAAAATCTTATACTTTTAATCATAAATAATCAATTTTTTCTATAAATTTTTTTAACACATAATTTATTCTTGATAAAAATTTGGGGGCCTAAGACATAAGCCTTATTTTACAAAGCATAGAGCCGCCCCTGGGTCTGAAAGCAATTTTTTGAGAAAAATACTTTATTTACTTGCCCAGACACTAATTGTTTCTAAAAAAATATTTTATAAATTTATTAGTCAAGCATAAACCACTTTTTGCCAAAATAAAGAAGTTTAGTCAAAACTATTAATCCTAAAATCTAAAATCTTAATGTTCAAAAATTAGTTGATCTTTTCTCTAATTTATTCTTTCTTTAGGTGACTACACCACTTTCAAAGGACAATTATGTCTTTAATAATGCTAATGCATGTATTAAAACTCATTATGTTACTAATGCATAAAATTTCATGGTATTTGCAACAAAATCCTTCCGTGGAGTTCCCACTACAAGCCACCAATGTTGCTTTTTGACTGTAAGAAATTAAAGTTTTAGACGGCGACGTGCACATGCTGTGTCTATGAAATAATTATTGAGTATCTCTAAGTAGAGAATTTACCTGTGTTTTAGTCTAATCTCTAAGTAGAGAATTTACCTATTATACCTTCAATTAATTACTTTGAAAAATGTAGAATTTCTCAAGAATCTTAAATTTTTTTAATTCATCTACTTTATAATTAATAGGGATAAACTCATATGTCAATCATTATTTTTTCTTAATAGATATGACAATTCAAAAGTAGACAATATCTATATATATATATAGCATGCCCGTGCTCAGTGACGTATGCAAAAATTTCTAAAAATGATGTCGTCACTTAAAGGAAAGAACAAATTAGAGAAAAGATCAACTAATTTTTGAACATTAGGGTTTTAGATTTAGGATTAATAATTTTGTTTGACCAAACTTTTAAAATCAAACTTACTTTTAAAAGTTTTTTTATTTTCGAAATGCTTTTTAAAAAAAAAAATTGGCGAGTAGTGAGACAAGAATGTCTATTAACTTCTGTACATATACTCTTATCAGATAATAATCTTGCGCGCACATGTGTTTAGTCAATGTGTGCTGTTGGTATTAGCAATAAATTAAAGGAGGATCTTCTTGCGAGGGAAAACGAGTATTTTAGACTTTCGTGGTAAATTAGGCCTAATAAAGTGTCACATTCATTAAAAAATTCTATAAAAGAACAATAATTTAAAAAATTAAAATAAATGAAATAAATAATCTTAAATGACGTAAAAATATTATAAATTAATATCTTTAAATATTTTTTTTAAAAAAACATATAAAATTTGATTGATGCTTCAAATTCTAATTCTGCCGCATAAATTGAGACATAGAGAGTAATATATATTATTTTAAAAATTACAATGAATTACAATAATTAACAACTTAAAATATTTTTAAAAAATTATAATTTTTTCAAAGGATTCTTAAATTTTCATTTGTGTCACATAAATTGAAGGCATAATACATAAATATGACCCTTAATTTCGCGTCAATTGACAACTATGTCCTTTAACTTTGGGTATGCACAAGTAGACACTTAAACTTATATAAAATTGAGCAAATTGGTTCATTCGTTCTACAGGGCACCCTACATGGCAATTTTGTGTCCTACGTGTTTATGCCATGTAAGACACGAGTGTCTATTTGTTCAACTTTATACAAGTTTAAGAGTGTATACTTGTGCACACTCAAAGTTGGAGGACATAATTGTTTGTTGAAGCCAAGTTATGAGTCATATTTATGTATTATGCCTAAATTGAAACTGAAAAGTGGGCCCGTGCTGGCACGGATGTCCATATCTAGTGTGAGTACAAGAGTCATAAAATACAAATATAACATAATACCAAAAATTTCCTCATAAGACTAAGCGATCTACTTTTCTACTTTTCCATATTATATTATTATTCTATATATATTAGTAAAAATTACAAGATTAATACTTACTAAACAAGGATTAAGTTTTAAGAAAGATATGGTAAATATCACCATGAACATGCACATTACTGTTAAGTTTGTTCTCAACATTGCGTTGATCTTTACTATCCTAAGCATGGCTATTTGGTGGTGGCGCCGCCGCCGTAGTGGTAACAGCACAGTACCGGCACCGGCCATAAATTCATCCATCAATTTCTCAGTTGAGGACGACTAACTAACAACCCCGTCACAGGTAATTAACAACATTCTTTTAAATGTGGATAGTGATGTAGTAAAATAAGTACGAGTTTTGCCCTGATATTCTTACTTTATTTGACTCAAATTGTGATCGGCCATTTATCCCACTTCCCTCCAGATTTCATCAAGTGGTCATGCTAGAGACATAAAAAGTCATGGATAATTAAATTATGAGATCCTTCCGAATGAGCTTAGAGAATCTTATTTATTCTCTTTCGTTTTTTTAATTGAAGAAATAATTGGAAAATAAAATAGCAAGTACAAAAATGAGTAATAACCCCAGAAGAGACTGGTATGATTCAATTCAACATTTTGTTCATTCGAGTTTGATTGTGTCGTAGCTCTATAATTCAGATTAAGTTTATCCACTGCATTGTTGATATCGATCCCAAAAAAAGACTATAGGATCATTTAGATTCCTCGAAATGAAAATTGTACAATTGTTTTCTGTGGAGAAACTCTATAACAAAAATATGTGTCTATTTTCTGCACTAATTATTGTTTTAATTTATGTCAGATGGGTTAAGGAAACAATCTATCAAAGCAGCGCACCTCGATCAGCAAATTAGAAAAGGAGTGAAAGATATTCTATTAATGTATTTTAATTAATTAATGTGATATGTATTCTATTAATGTATTTTAATTAATTAATGTGATATGTATTTGGTTTTCATGTAAGAAAAATATTTGTTGTTTGCAATATCGATTAATGAATCTCTATATGCTGATATAATTTTTGAAATTGACATTTATATTAACTCATGCGAGAACTTAGCCAATATAAATGCTTTGAACTTGGCTTGATATTTGACGTCCCGTATGACCCTAGATCAATACTCTTGATACACTTGGTAAAGGATTTTATAACACGTGAGCCATGAGCAAGTAGGACATCACCCGGTTCAAGCTCATATACTTACGACAAACAATTCATATTTTAAGGGTAGAGTTGCAAAGTGTTGTAGAATAATTCAGGTCTTAAGTTAGAAATTTTCCAAGTGTTACCGTATAGTCATTTCTAGTTGCCTTTCCTAGTTAATTAGCTACGTTTCATTTTGGTTATAAGTAGCTATAATCGTATGTTAGAGGTTAAAAACCTTCTTGAAGTGTAAATAAGAACCCCGAATCCTTTTTCTCATAACTTTTAGGCTTTATTTTGTTTAAAGTTTTTAAGTTAAGTTTTCTTAATTTTTTTTAAAAAATTAAGTGGCTACTCCTATAAAAAGTGATTTTCTCTTAAAGTTGAATTGATTTTTTAAAACCAGTTGTTTCCTTGATTTCTTTTTATTTGTTTCTACATATTTTTTTTAATTTTGTTTTTGACTTTTTACATGCTTAAGATTACAAAATTAAATGACATTTTAATATATTCTACATATCTTTAGTTTAAGACTGTAAAATTTAAAAATCATTTTAACTTTCTTAAACTCCACAACAAGTTAAACTTTGATAAACAAATTAAAATGAAGAGAGTATCCTCGAACAAAATTAGGCGCAGTTTTATAGGAATTTTTTTTCTTAATTATTAAATATTATTAGGCTGTAATATTTGAGTTAAATATTAAGGACTTATCTTCCAAAATTCTTTTAATTATACAGTGAAAATAATTTATCTCATGCACAAAAGTAAAGATTGTAAATGTAATTAAATAAGTATCAATGAGACAGGAATTGATTATGGCGCCAAAAAGACAAAGGGGTTATACGTGTTAGGCCCACCTTTTTACAAAGAAGATGGGTTTAATTTCTTAGGGACAAAAATTTCAAAGTAACTTTATTTATTCGTTTATATTATATCCTCTAAGCTTATTAAGCATCTACTATAAAACCAAAGGTATGTCAGTGATATTTACAAAATTATATTACTTACTAAATAAGGATTAAGTTTTAAGAAAGCTATCATTCTTTAATTTAAAAAAAAAAAAGATATCATTCTTTAATTAACTATTTTTCAAAGTTAGTCAAATAAAATAATTTTTCAAGTCGTAGGATAATCGTATGTTAGCGGACTCTTCAAATGCTTTAAAAATCTTCTTGAGGTGTAAATAAGAACCTCGAATCATTTTTCTCATAACTTTTAGGCTTAATTTTGTTTAAAGTCTTTAAGTTAAGTTTTCTTAATTTTTTTTAAAAAAATTAAGTAGCTACTCCTTTAAAATGTGATTTTCTCTTAAAGTTGAATTGTTTTTTAAAACCAGTTATTTTCTTTTTAATAACACGATGAATATTATTGGGTATCAACCTCTCATTTAACATCAACCCAAGAGATTTACACATTAATGTTGAAATTTTGCATATTTATTAATTATTATATTTTAGAAAGATTAAATTGAATATTTATATAATTAAGTGACGATCCTAATTAACAACAATCCCAGAGAGTACTCACTTGTTAATGTTGTAGTCTTGTGCTCCTGTTATGACGATGAATAAATTGCGAATAAATTTATATTTGTTATTAATATTATCTCTAATTAAGTAGTTTTATAAAAATTGATTTGTCTAAATAAATTTAAACTATGTATTTAAATAATTTTTGAAATACAATTCAAAAAATATTTTAATAAAAACAATTAAAACTCAAAATACGTTATAGTGTTGATCCTAATTAACTACACAAACATTTCTACACTATGACTCAATTAAAGATAGGCCTTTTATATTTTAAAAAAACATTTACATTTTTTATATTGTCAATATCCTACGGTTACATTCGTCATTCTCCAATAAAGTTATCCATATTTTTCTAAAAACATTCAATCCTCGTATAGAATAGAAATCCTACATAAATGAAATTCTTCTTAAATAACTATATATAAAATAATTTTTAGTGGAAGAATAATAAAAATAAAAAGAGATAATATATAATAAAATATTATTGTTAAATAAAATCTCAAATAACACACGTATTTAAAGTAAAAGAATGTTTTAATTAAAAGACTAATAGTTGGTATATCTTATTAAAAAATTTGTATCATTTAATATTTTCAAAAAATAATAATTCTTCTTTTAATCAAATACATTAATATTTTTTTTTTAAAACTTCGTAAGAATAACATCAAAAATGTTTTATTTGTGATTTTGATTTGTCGTTTAATAATTATGTTTTAATAAATCTAATTGTAAACAAAATTCATAAGATGTGTGAGTGTAAAATTTTCTTAGTTCTTGAAGTGTAATTGTTTGATTTTAATATATAAAGAGTGTATTTAAAATTGAGTTGTACTATAAATATGTTTAATGTATTAATTATTTATAGATGAAGAATATGAAATTAAATCTCATAAATATTTTTGTTTTGTGATTTAAAAAATATTTTACATTAGTGAAGCTTCACAGAATCATAAATTATTTTTTTATATATATAATTTCATTATATTTTTATCATTTTAAAGATAAGTGTAACCAATTTGAGTGTTAAAAATAAAATCATTTATTTTCACCACTTTTTTTTTTTATATAATGAGACAATGGAAGAAAAAATTATGTAAGAAGAAGAAGAAGTAAATTGGCAAAGGAAAAAAAAGAAGAATAAAGAATTACAAAAGGAATGAAACCATTAACTGCTTTAAGAGGAATTGACACAGACATACAACTATTATATATAATTGGCAATATATAGCCCAATATTAATTAGCAATTAATAACCTAAAATAAAATTAGCACGTATTAGCCTAAAAGAAATAAAACCAACTTTTTATAGTTTTTTTCTTTTTATCATGTGCAACCAACCCGCATTAATTAAGGAGATGTGAATTATTTTTTCTTTCTTGTTTTTAACTCCTATAATTAAGGAAGTTAGCTTTTCAAGTTCTTTAAATTCTTAAACTCAACTTTATTTAACCGTCTATTTAAAAAAAATAGTAACGCAATTTACAGAAACATAAAGATATATTTGATTGTAATTTTATGAATTGTTTTTTTTTACCAATCAACAATAATTAGTTTATTAGAAAACCGATTGCCTACTTTTAAGAAGTGATATATATATATATTTATTACTATATAAGAAGAGGGAATAGCACACGCCTCTGCGTCGACACGTGTGCTTCCCTCAAATTGACCAAAAAAACATTCAAACACAAGAGGAAAGTCCTCATTAATAGATTCATCTTAATTACCTAATCATAACCGTCCACGTGGCTTTCCTTTTCATTATTGGAAACTCAAATGCACCTAATGGGTCCCACATATTATTCTAACCCTACAAAATACATTAAAAACATCATATTATAATGTCCCCATTCACTCATTCCTTTTTGTCCTCTTTCATTACTTTACTACAATATCCGTATTAATATATTTATCTTATTTTAACTTGATATAAAATTTTAAAAGAATATTATTTATAAAATTTGATGATAATAAATTAAAAACATTCACACAATTAAGTCAAAAAGGAGAAAGAGATGGAATAATTGAATACATTGGGCATTTGTAGTCCCCTACAACTACAATTTTGCTAATTAATAAATACTCATTGATTGTATATAAATTAACCTAAGATATCTACATTGGACTTTGTCCATGGTCCCACTTTGGATGTGGGATCACTTTAAGAAACCCACACAAATGGGTCGTTCTATTTCCTTTTTAGTCAGTCCCAAAAGAATGTCACATTCCTTGTTTTTCTTTTAATTTGTTCTATATTTAAAAATTACATAAAAAGTACTTAAAATCACAATGTAATAATATAAGATATTAAAAACAACATAATTAAAAATCATAAAACAAATTTTATTGACTCTTTAATTCCATATTGAAACAAAAGAAGTTTGTTTCAAAATAACATTAAAAGTACTGTAAATTCAAGTAAAATAACAACTAAAAATATTTAAGAATCATATAAGAAATTTAGTTGACTTTCGTAAAAGTACCTACATCGCATAAAATGGAACAGAAAGAGTAATATATATTATTTGAA
>JAJONQ010038096.1:0-15253 GCA_036250385.1 Solanum microdontum
GGGGGGGGGGCGGGGGGGGGCTTATGTCTATGTAGGGAAGGGAGGATTTGAGGTTGTGCGGAGCAGGTGGGATGCAGGGCGGGTTGAAATGATTTTTTAAAAAAAACAACTAATGCGGGGTGGGGCAGGTTGCGGGTATATACTTGTGACTTCCATATTTTGAGAGTGAATATATATATTTATAAAATATATATTGTTCTGCTTCCATTTTGCTCTTATTATTTCTTTTAAATAGTTGTTTCCTCCTTGATTGAACCTGACATTTCATATTATACCTGAAACAACCTTAAGAACTCTTCCAGAGCTCTCAATAAATGGTCCAAAAATTGCATTGGCATACCAGAGAAAAAAACTTGACTTTCATATTATATCAATTAGTAAAATCTTGACATGATGCATACCTACCAATGCAAATTCTGGATCATTTACTGAGCTTTGGACAAGTTGTTGAGCTTATTTTGAATTCTCCATTTTTTAACCCACTCTTGTCTAGTGATAGTTCCAAAAGTAAAGGGCACATATCAATCCTCTTAACTTAGCTTATATGTAATGACCCTAAAAAAAATGAACTAGTAAAACTAGAGCCTCACATGTGTATTTGAAGTTGGTAACTTGATTAAATTATGTAAAAGGGCTTAAGGGGTTGATTAGCTAGTTGATTTATCACCTTTATAAGCTAGCAAGACCTTAAGCTAAGTCATGAAATCATTTAGAACCTAGACCCTCAAAATAGTCCCCTAAAAATAGTTTTTAGTTTTAAGTTAGGAGTGAGGGTCAACTTTAAATGGTCATATCTTTTAGCTCAAAATGAATTAGGTGGACCACTACCTATCCAATTAAAGGTCTTTGAGTCATCTTTCCAACGCCACCAAGTTTGCTCTTTTCCGATCTCGAAGTAAAAAGTCATGCCCAAAATAGTGAAGCACTGTTAAAAAGGATGAGCTTAGACATGTTTAGGGAAAACTTTTAAGTTTAACTTTGTGGGTCCTTAATTCTTTTCCTAAGTTGAGTCCCTATTATTCTTTGTCTTTCCTAGAAATTATAAAACCCTTTTTGACCAAAATTCTTCCATTTAAATCACTCAAATTAGAAAAAAAAGAAAAGAAACCCTCCCTCTTTCAAAAAGGTTCTCTCTAGAACCCCATGGAAGCTCAAGGTGAAAGATGGAGCTAGGGTTGATGGTGGCTACTGATGTATTCTCCAATTTCGTTTGGTTCTTGAAGATTAAGGTATGGGGACTCTTCATCTTTGATTCCTTCTTCAATCAAAGTGTCAATCCAAAAGATTTCAAAAGTTGTTTAAAAATTAAAATCCTAATTTCGATTCTAGCATGGGTTCTTGCATTAAATGATTTTTAATGATGATTTATGTTATTATTGATGTTTATTGATGGTTTTAAGAAAGGAAATTCCATGAACCCATGTCTTTGCAAGTTTCCTAAAATTGGCTTATGAAGTGGGTTTATTGTTTATGATTGAATGATGATAGAATTATGCTTAAATTGAGTTGAATAGTTGATTTCTATTACTATCTATGTTTATCTATTGAGAATTGTTGAAGAATTGAGGAATGGTGATTGTGGCTTTGGAAAAGGGTAAGTTGACCTAACTTCATTATTAATGTAGAATTGATATAGAATTGTGATAGATTAATGTGTGATCCACTTATGGTGGAGGTGCCTACTTATTCAATGTATTATGATTATGGCCTTGAAGGCATTATATGAGGAATTGAAGTGTTGACATGATATCATATATGTGAATGTGATGTAAAGGATTTGGATGAGAATCTAATGAAGTAAAGGTAATCATGTTGTGAATATAAATGTGTACATGTGATCCCAAGGTGATCTTGAATAAAGTATTATTGTATTGTGATTAAAAGTATGTTCTCTCTTAACACTTATGAATGAAGATGATGAAATGTGAAGTGCCTTATATTGTTAAATGTCATCTCTTGACTCGGTAGACTTAGGTGCTCTTCTTGATAAATGGAAAACTATGTTGAATATAAATTGATAGGCTATGGAATTCCTTTCATATGTAAGTGATGAAATCTGTTTTTTGAGCTGGGTAGTGTTTGGTAATTTATGCATATCTTGTTCTCTAGAACTTCGTTTATAATGAATAAATATGATTTGGAAAGCTAACTTGTACACCTACAACTCTTATGTTTATGTAAAACGCTTATTTAATTGTTATGGATACGAAATCAGGGACGCAACATATGGCAAGTACTGCCCAGATTTCGAAAATTAAAATCCTGGATGATCAGTTGTTAGTGTTTTGGATATATCTTTTTGTACAAAATGTTTTTTGCGGTGATTCTTGTTTGTTTGCAACCTTAAGAAATGCAGTTACATCTTTCATGAAGGCTATAAAGTCTAGTTTTACCGTTTTCCTGTTCAAATCTAACTTGTGACTTGGGGTACCAGGCTGGATAGATTCATTGTTTTGGGAGCATATTTGTATTTGTACATGCTTAACTTACTGGCGATGATGATCCTGTTTTACGTCAACATTACTAAGCTAATAGAAGTTAAAGAAGTTATTTAATTATATTTTAAGGTTGTATATACTCGTGAACAAGTTGAGAACCTCGAAACGGTTGTTGGTCTACGGTCTGAACTCGCAAAGTTGTGCTGGACTGTTTCTTTGCTAGAGCACTGAGATTTGTGTATAAACTTGTACTTGCACTCTTTTAACTGTTGGAATATTTGAAAGTTGATCATGGTACCTTGGTTACCACTTGTCACTTGGCATTGTCATATTGGTATCCTTTAAGGCATTAAAGAGGCTTGTGTAACTCGCCCACTTGTACGGATTGTTTGATCACCTGGACCTTGTTCTTCTTGTGGCTGTGACTTTGTCACTCTTGGCATGGCTCTTGATTCGGATCACTTGCCATCTTGACTCTGGATTGTTAGTTCGTCTTATGAATGGAAGTTGTCCATTTTAAGTACGAACTAGAAAGCCATTTTTAATATGGTTCTTGGTTCTCTTGATTATTGGGCTTTGACCTTCTTGATACAGGGCGTCGACCCTTCTTGATACTTGCTTGTGCTTGGTGTGACGACATGATGTATATATTGGGCGAGCCTTGTTATTGAATATCTTGAAAATTGGTGTTATGAGCATTCTTGACACTTGGATCTTTAAATGTAGAACTTGATGCCCTTAATGTGAACTCTAGTTACTTGATAGATTTTACACCGTGTAGGTAGTAGTATGGGATGCTATCTACACATGGCACAAGTAGCCTTTGAAGGTGCTAACGTGAGTTCTCTAAGTCTATATGACTAAACAATGAAGTCCCTTAAATGCATTAATGTGTCATAAATGACTTTAAAAAAAGAATGTTGACTTATTGTCTAAATGATTTGTTGAATGAATAGCTTATGTTAAAGAAGTGAGTTACTTGGTATGTTACCTTGAAGCATGATGGTTCTTGTCTATAGTAACCTTGAGGAACACTTAGGTGTGTATGAAGAGGTTGTATGGGCGGCCATTTCATGTCTCACTCAAGTGTGTCTTAGGGTAACTTTAGATAAGGGTCCTTGGATGATGAAATGAGTTACGTGGTGAAAATGTTGAGTATGTCTATAATGTGGTTAATGTCTTATATGTTGGTTATGTTCTATAATATGTCTAATATGTCAATGTTCATGAAGTTTTACTAAAATGGCATAAGGCATGACTTTCAACCAAATGTCCTTTTTAGCATGTTTTTGCATGGTTTGCATACTTAGTACTTAATTGTGCTAACCCCTTTCTTTCCCTTTTGACTAAAGTGTAGGGATTTGGAGATGTTGATATTCCATGGTTGATGGATAGGTTTCTAAGATGTTTGAAGATGAAGACTTGGTGAGTTCTCATAGATTCGAGGACAATAACCAACATGTTCCTTTTTGTCTTGTAGTTTTGTTATAGTCTTGAGTGGGCTTAGTCCCAATGTTGTATTCAAGTATTAGATGGTTTTGAGACATCTTGGATAAAGTCTAGAAAGTCTTCTGCTTGCTATTTAATGAAAGTATCTTCGCGTGTAAAGAAAGTTTTAAATTCTTCTTTTTTTTTTAGTATCGTATGCAATGAAAGATCCATGAGACTTGTATTTGACCTCTTCAAGGTCGAATACACTGGTTACGACTAGGGGATGCTCTCAGGTCGTGACATTATAAGCTTGAGGAACTTTACTAAAAAGATTATTTCCATGAGATTTGCTCTTATCCTTCCTCAATTAATTTCTGACAACTAATCAGGATTTATTAAAGGAAGGTCGATCACTTGAAATATTCTTCTTGCTCAAGAGATTGTCCATGGCATCAAAGGTTTAAATGAGCGTGGTTACTAGATGTTCAAATCAGATATGTCAAAAGCCTATGATAAGGTTTCCTAGGCTTTCCACATATCTGTTATGAGAAAATTGGGTTTCAGAGAATATTTTATTGAGCTTATCCATAGACTCATTTCAAACAATTGGTACTCTATAATAATGAATAGGGCTGAACATAGATTTTTATATTCATCTAGAGGTCTCAAGAAAGGGTATCCTTTAATTTGTCTCCACCCCTATTTACTTTAGGTGCGGAGGGTCTATCTAAAGATCTTAATAAACTTCATAAAAACGAAGATTTCAAGGGATTTTTCATAAGTAACAATGACCTCAAGTTAACTATCTTTGTCATGCTGATGATATAGTAGTTTTTGCGCTATTGAGAAATATTCTATTAAACAGATCATGAAGATATTCAAGAAGTGTCAAGATGCTTTTGGGAAAGAGATCAACAAGGGTAAAAGTTGCTTCATCACTCAAACGAATGTAGACTTCAGGATTATCATAAAGATCAAAAGATGGGCTGGTTATAATCAAGAAAAGTTCAATTTCCAATATCTGGGATGGCCCGTTTACACTGAGAGGAAGAGAACGAGTATTTTTACAGACTTAGCCACAAAGGTCATTAACCAAATAAGTGGGTGGCAGAATAATCTCATGTTTGTAGGGGAAAACTTTCATTATCAAACATATTCTTCAGTCTCAAAACTTCATTTGATACTCTGGAACACCCTAAGAAGGTGCTTTATAAAATAGAGGAAGATTTCTCTAATTTCTTCTTGGGGCAAATGGAAGGTAAAAATAAGTACCATTGGAGTTCCAGGAAGAAAATGTGTTTTCACATTGATGACGGTGGACTGGGCTGTCAAATATTGTTTGATATTTGTAATTCCTTCACAGCTAAGTCATGGTCAAGACTAAACCCTATGGACAACTTATAGACGGAATTTATGAAACAACAAAGTATTGTCCTAGAACTAACATGGTGGCAAAAGTCATTTACTCTAAAAATTCCAATTCTTGGAGAAAAATGTTGTATATTAGACATGTTGTGGAAAAATATATTACTTTGGAGATTAATGAGGTTCATATGTATTTCTTGTGGGATAACTGACCTTCCAACGGTCAGTTAGCCAATATCGTTCTTTTACATAGAAAATATGGGAGTAATACTTTGAGATCGTTTCATAGTGATAATCATGTAGAATCAGGATTCTCTAAAAAAAATAAAAAGAAGAAAGAGAAATATCGGTATTTAAAAAATGTGAAATTCAAGAAAATTAAGAAAAAATCAGCATCAACTGCTTAGAGCAAAAATTCAAGAGGAGCAGTTTTTAAAATTACAGTGACTAAAGCAAAGGAGGAGTTATAAGATTTGCTTTTAGTCACTACAGTACTTTTAACAAAATAATTTTTTATTTAAGATAATATGAATTTTAGTTAGGTTGTTTGAGTTGTTGATATATCGTAGGTTGTTTTAAATTTCAAATTATGCAGTATTTTATGTTCGGTACTTAAAGCCCTCAATGCTTAATAAAATTATTGAAATCGATTGAAGTCATTTCAATACAATGAGAGACATTTTCGATCCTTTTTCACTGCTCCATCTTTAAAAAAAACAAGAAGTTTTCTACTACCAGCAAGTAGTAGAACATCATCATCAATTGCTATTCAATTGGTCAGTAATTCTTAAAAGAGTAACATTTTTGTTTTCAAACCTTGTGGCATTCTTTGCTTTCCAAATTTCTCATTGAGTGAAAGGAGTTATATGTAGCAACATCTTATGAACTTCATTATGAGAAGCAAATTTACACAAATTATCTATCAACTTAAGACAATCTAAGTAATCTTGGACCATGTTATCAGAGAGAATTTTTTTCTTCGAAAACATCTTCCATTACATTGTCTTATGTAAAAAAAATTTTGAAACTGATTTAATTTGGACAAATATAGGATTTGCAAAGTGTTGTTGTAGGTATTTTTATTCCCTCACAACAACATATATGACATAGGATATAAAATATGATTTCATTCACTGACCAAATCTAATAATTTTTATCAAAGAACTTTTTTTGGCATTTAAAGAGAAACTGCTTCTTGACATCGATATTTTTTGAAAATAGCCATGCTCTTTTAAAATAAGCACGGATTGAAAATAGTAACTCCGACATATTAAAATGGATGACAGTTTAAATAGATAGGCCTTGCGGGTTGAAAATGGTATGATTGTTCTTCGAAAGAACACACAGATCTCTTAAAATTAATGAAGGCCTTGATACCACTGTTAGTGCTTCTAAGAGACGAGGCAACTAAAAAGGTTTGAAAATGTGTATTTTTGGATTTAAATGGCTTTAATAGCTTTCAATAATTTCATTAAGCATTGAGGTATTTGAATATCAAATATAAAATACCGCATAATTTGTAATTTAAAACAACCTAAAATATCTCACAACTCAAACAATCTAGCTAAAATTCAAAATTCAAATTATCTTAGGACAAACAACATTTTTTTGTTAAAATCTACTACAGTAAGTAGAAGCAAATCAAAAACTACGAGTCGAGGATCAGTTGAACATTCGTTTACTGGAAAAAAAGACTGCAAGTGTGAACTGGAAATTAATACAGATAAAAGCTTTATGTTCAGACAAGGTTTTAATGTAATCATAGGGTATTGTTAGAAAAAAGAAATGTAGAGTTGATTATGGCGTTTGAGAAAACTATCAAGTTCACTAATAACAACATATGTGAGCTACAAGCAGCATTGCATCAAATGGAATGGTGTGAAGACAACTTTAATGCCCACATTACTTTGGAGATGGACAGTCTCATGGAAGTCAACATAATCAAAAGTTTGTTACAATCTACCCGGACATTAAAAAAGATTGTATACAAAATTGAAGGGAAGGTTAGAAACATGCAATGTGAGGTCATTCATTGTTTCAGGGAGGCAAATGCAGTTGCTGATTCCCTTCCTAGATATTCCATCACAGGAGACATATATGAGAACTACTCCCGAGAAGAAGACATGCCTAATACTACTAGATGACCTATGAGGATGAATAAACTAAACCTTGCCTCTTTTAGGTTAAAATAAGTAAAACAATTGGTATGGTTCTATGAGACACCATGAAGGTGCTAAATGAAGATTTTGACCTTATGTTTCTTCGGTGGAAGAAGTCTTTCTTTCGGAAACTATTGGATATAACAGTGCATTTCTTTGATATTTCCTTTTTTGGTGATACTAGTGCAGTGGTTTTGTGGCCTTATGTGCCCCTCTATTGTAAACTATCTTATTAACTGAACAAGGTAGGCATCAAGGCCAAATTCTCCATTCCGATGTGAGCATCAACTTGTATTGAGGAATTTAATTTTTTTAAATGATAAAATATAACCAGAAATATCATATTCTTTCTCACGTAAATAAGAATGATAAAATAGAACAAAAAATGACACATTCTTCCTCATGTATATATGAATGATATTATAGAATAAGAAATATCACGTTCTTTCTCAAGTATATATGAAGATACAAAAGAACCAAAAATATCACGTTCTTTCTCAGGTATATATGAATGATATAATAGAACAAGAAATGTCACATTCTTTTTCAGGTATGAATAATATCAAATGAAATGTCACATTATTTCTCAGGTATGAATGATAAAATATGAAATGTCACATTATTTATGAGGTATCAATGATATAATCGAGCAAGAAAGTTAAATAAAAAGTAAGCTTTGTCCTTATGTCTCTGGCAGTTTCTACCTTAAGACTTGCAAATCTTTTTTCAAGACTTCGTATAATTTGAAATACTCAATATTATTTTCTAATGAAGGATAAAATATGGGACTGATTTGTTAGTGTCATGTTGAAAAATAAAAATGATTTTTGCTTCCTTTCTCACATCTTGCTGAGTATTATTTGTACCATAGAGGAGAATGTCGCAATTTTCTACATGGAAATTGAATATTAAAACATGTGAAAAATAACAATGTTTGTAATATTTTTATATATAATGCGACATGAGGGCATAAATGCAAGTTGAGGCCAAGTTAAAAGACACATTTATATATTATGTATTTACCTTATTTGGTTTAAGTGTAAACGTGACGTAAAAAATTGTATAAGAAAATTTAAGTGGTAGCAATATTACTTTTAAATTTTACATTAAGGATCGGCTACTTTTTAATTATACATTTTATGGTGACTAATATTTGATTTCTGGATCAAAAAGTAGAGTTCTTTATCCAAAATTGTCCCATTAATCTACTTAACCTTCAAATATATTCCCAAGAATATTTAGTTCCTAATTTTTAATCAAATTGATCCAGTTGGTTGATATTATCGTGTTTTTTTATAATCAGTTTTTATTTTAGGTACATTCTATTGTTTGGTAAAAGGTGCTCCACTAATAGGGACCAAATATGCTTAGAATTATATTTAAATGATAAAAAAAAACCAACTCAAATAAATAAAGGACGATATTGGCTAAATATCCAGGAAAAGGGACCATCCATGTAATTGTTTCAATTATAAAAACCCTAAATGAACCCAACTGCCACATTAATTTAATTTGTGCCTTGTGCATAGCTACAATGGCAGAAAACGAAAATCCCTTCACTTTTCCCAAGAAATCATCAAATCTCCCCCCTCAAATCACTCAAAGCTTACCCTCAAATCACTTTTATATTGCAACTCAAGTATGTTTCAAAATCCATTGTAGCCTCAAATAACTGGATTCCCGTGTGTGTGAAAAATTGGGTGGAAGTTGTAGGGGGTAAAAGGTTTCTCTTGATATTTGGAAAACTATGTTGCTAGACATGCCCTTCATTGGAGAAAAGGATTCGAAGACTTCGTAGACTTGGTGTTCTTTCCTTTGCTCTCATTGGATTCACATTTTAAGGTCAGTTATAGTCTTTCCTTTCTGAAGTGAAGGGAAAATTGTCTACGTTTATGATTTTCATGATTGTCTTTGTTTTCTAGATCGATTTAACAACATGAAAAACTATACCAACCGGGGTTTTAGGAGACAACGTTTTCTTTTTGGGGAGGGGGGTGCTTATGCTTCTCTCTCAACCCAATGAAAAATAAAACAACCAATGTATGATTATTTTAAGGTTGTTCTCTAATCTCAGGGAGTTGTTGCAACGTGATAAAGATATGATAAGTAACAAGGCTGAAGGTTCAGGCTGGTTCTGCCAGATGATATCATTATACAATTGCCCTCCTCTATATCAACATTTCACTATGACGATCAAATGTTCTTTGGAGCAATTTTTTCATATGATATTATGTTATATGTTCTCTTTAATAATATTTCTCTATAGTAGCCAAAAAATAACCAAATATGAGTTAATGATGTATTTAGATTAGGAAATGCAAAATAAGGCAAGAAGTTACATTTAGCCCGATTTCCTATACCTCTTTATGATATGATTTTGGATATAAATTAATTAGTTACATTATAAACATAAAATTGTTGTTATTTTCAATGTGTTTGATGATTTGCATGATATATGAATATAAAATTACGGTTATTCTCAATGAGTTTGATGAGTTACCTGATGAATAATATTTTTGTTACTTTAAATATGTTTGATGAATCACATGATGAATATAAAATTGTCCTTACTTTCAATGTGTTTGATGAGTTAGATGGTGAATATTCCATTGTCATTATTTTCAATGTGTTTGATTAGTTACAAGATGAAAAAAAGAATTGTTGTTATTTCCAATGTAGTTGATAAGTTACGAATATACAATCTTCGTTATTTTCAACGTGCTTGATGAGTTACACGTTGAATATAAAATAATCATTATTTTTAATGTTTTTAATGAGTTACAGGATAAAATAAAATTATTTTTATTTTCAATATGTTTGATGAGTTACACGAGAATAAAAAAATCTCGTTATTTTCAATGTGTTTGATGAGTTACCCGGTGACTATCGAAGTGTTGTTATTTTTAATATTCTTGTACTGTGTGGGTCCTTATAAAAATTACTCCTTACATGAAACAAAATTATCATTAGGTTATAGTATATTGGTTTTATCTTTCTAGCAGAGGATGTAATTGATGTCTTGAACGGAGATTTAAAAGGCATAACTTTAATGAGAACACGAGATTTAGGAAGCAATGATGCAACCTAGTAGTTAATGAGATTTCTATTACTAGTATATCATGTCATGCTATTAATTTTACCTGTTTGATAATATTTTCATTCATGAATCAATGGTTGAATCTTCTTACACTCTGGAAAATATATTGTGATGAAATTACAAACACTTTCAATAAGAACACGAGATATATAAATTAAAACTGCAAACTAGTAATAACTTTTATTAGTAGTATATTGTGTCACATTGCTTATTTTCTCTTTCTAACAATATTTTTCTTTTTTTTACTTCTTCTGTGAATGAATGGTCGTTTTTTGTTTCACTTTGACAAACATTGTGATAAAAGCACAAACAATTTCAATGAGACATGAGAACTAGGAAACAAACTACAATAGTCATCTGATAAATCATTGTTGTGCTTTCTTAACTTGTTAATTATTCTTGAACTTCAAGGAAGTCAAAGCTTATGTGTATATGAGTAATTTAAACTAAGAGAACTGGATCAAAATGATGAGGCTTGAAATCTCCATTTTTTTGTTGAATGATTTTTCTATTAATTGTGGGAGCATGACTCAACGTCTCCACCGATGCTAAAAGCAATTTCCATTTCTTGTTTTGTTTTAACCTGGGAGGAAAATGTTGTGTTTGCTCATTGTATCTAAAATATTTAGAATCTTAGTTATATTAAGGTAGAATAAATATCTATAATTACCTTATAAGTAACCTACTTGTGTAAATATTTTTTATAGTTACTGTTTTAAATTTTTAATGTATAGCGTTGGGTGGTCAAGACGTTTTGATTCTAATCCTAGAACATATATAAGTATTCTAAGCCAAAAATCTAACTATTCTATATTATTCTTCAAATTTCCCTAAATCCCTATGAAGTTCTTCGCCCAATATTTCTGTCTCTAAAGCTCGAAGAAGAAGAAGAAGTCTAGGTTTCAAGATCAAGTCTCTAATTCTCCATCGATTGTGGGCGTTTTGACATCAAGTTATAACAGTATTCACCTATGGAGTTCTTTCCACCACAGGGTTACTAAATTCTCCAATTTTACAAGATAAAATCTCCATTTGAAATTAGAGTTTTTTTCAATGTCATGGGTTCCTTTCAACCATGATCTAATTGATGGTTTTATGTCTTTTTATGCATGAATTGAAGTAATTGCATGTTTTTAAGTTTAATCCCACAAACCCATACATGATCCACAATTTCTAGACTATGATGATACAATTTGGGTTTTGGACTATGAAAGATGAATTTATGAAGATATGCATATTTTTTTATGAAATTGATGAAAATGATTTGAGATTTCTTTGTGAGTAAAGCATCAGTGTTGTTGTTGTTGTTGAGAAGGATTTCTCATATACTACTAAAACATGATTATGAAAGGATTTTCTTACAAAAAGGATTCATAAGATTTAAAGGTTTTCTCCCCTAAGATGAATCAAGATTAAAGAGCGGTTCTAATGAATTCTACCTTGAATTAGCTATGTGCTCTTCCATGGATGATAAGACAACCCGCGATTACCCATGGCCCAAAATGATAAGACAAGTTAAGACTAATAACTTTTCCGTGAAATTTATTCTTAGCACCGAGTGGAAAAGTGGCGATTATCCATGTCCCATAACTATGTGCCACTAAAGGTTGGCCTTAGATAGACATTACCTAGTGGATCCACTTAAGCTAGAAGTTTAGGGTTCTTACCTTGGCAAGTAAGGACATCTCTTTACGGTATGGGATAAACACTAGATTTCATGTTTTAGCTCACATTGTCTATATGTTAGTTAAATGAAAATTTCCCACATTATGAGCTAAGGTTACTTCTAGAAGTATCTTAAATATATTTTGAAGATGTTTAGCTTGCATTGACAATGATTATTACTTGTGTTTTCAAATATGTTATTTCATGATTTAGTTTGGTGATTACATGTCATATAAAGTCCTTTTAGAATGATTTCATGAATCTTATGCATTGTTATCATACTTGGTACATTCTATGTACTAATGCATACTCTTGCCAATATTATTTCACTAATGTACGGTCCGACACTCCTACCTCCCATACTCGTGGCTAGTGATCCCTTTTATACTTTGAAGATTGGTGAGTCCTCATGTTCCGAGGACCAATACTCTTTTATTGCTTTCATATTTATGAATTTCAGATTGTGTATATGATGTATGATTTATGTCCCAATCACTCCTACTATGTAATAGATGACTTTGAGACTTATGTTAGACTTCTGCTACTTTTGTCAAACTCTTTATGATATAAAAATGCTTTTGAATTCATTAAGATACTATTATCTTGTATTTACATGCTAAGCGGCTTGTATAAGGTCGCTCAGGGTCCTATACGCCATGTTATGACTAGGGTGTACTTAGGGCCGTGATAATCTTGGTATTCATAGCACACTGTTAAGATAACTCCTAGAAGTCTCTAAGCCACGTCAAGTAGAGTATTGTTCATGAGTGTAAATCGCGCCACATTTATTAATAACAAGCTATAAGATGATTAGGAAACTCAACTTCTTTCATTATTCTAAAGTCGTGTGATAGTGTATCTCTATGTGTCCTTCTCATAATCCATATCCGATGTTTTTCAAGATATTGCCCCTCAAAGAGCATACATTAGGAGGAATTCAAATGAGAACATGGAATGAGAAGCTACGCAAGTTCTCTTCATTCCTTTGGCCGAGCAAGTGACTAATGCGAAGTTTAGGACTACTTTTCAAGTATTGGCCCAAGCCATGACGACTCAAGCCAATAGGGAGGTTGTGGTCCCCGTTAACCCAAATGTGGGTACGGCGGCATCTAGAGTGAGGGATTCCACTAGAATGAATCCTCTAGAGTTTCATGGTTCCAAGGTTGAGGAAGATTCTCAAGAGTTCATTGATGAAGTGTACAAGGTGTTAATGATCATGGGAGTGACTCCAGTTAAAAAGGAAGAATTGCCCTCTTATCAACTTAAGGGTGTTTCTCAAGTTTGGTTCAACCAATGGAAAGGAGAGAGGGCAGTTGATACGGGTCTTCTTGATTGGGAAAAGTTTAAGGTCACTTTCCTTGGCAGGTTCTTTCCCCTTGAGACAAGGGAGGCAACAATATTTGAATTCATCAATCTTCATTAAAAAACATGAGTGTGAAGGAATATGTTTTGAATTTCACACAATTGTCTAGATATGCCCTACTATGATTGTGGATCCTAGGGCAAAGATGAGTAAGTTTGTTTCGCGTGCGTCCAAGATGGTAGTAAAAAAATGTTGTATCGCCTTGAACATCAATGATATGGACATTTATCGCTTAATGGTGCATGCTCAACAAATACAAGAAGAGAAACTTAAGGAAAGATCTAGCGAGACAAAGAAGGGTAGGACCAGTGATGGTGACTTTTCACATACAAGGTTCGATGGACGTGACCATTCTAAGTTTCAATAAAGGTTTTTGGGTCAAGGTTCCTCCAATGTTCTTCCAAATTCAATAAAGACATAATGTCTAACCCTGAACCTCAAGGAGGAGATGGTGGTGGATCTTTCTCATCTACTTATGTTAAATGTGGAAGGAAGCATGAGGGAAAATCCCAAGCCGATTCTAATGCATGTTTTAGCTCTGGCAAGATGGATTATAAGATAAGGGACTATTCCTCAGTTGCTAAGAATGAAAGAGATATTCATTGATGGGCTAGACCTTACCCTTCTTCGGGTTCAAGTGGGACGTAGAAGCACAATTGATTTTATGAACTGTAGAGTTGTCATCATGAGGAAGAGGGTTCTCTTGATGTGGTTACCAGTATATTCAAACTCTTTCATCTTGACGTTTATGCTTTGCTTGAACCCGTTGCTACCTTGTGTTTTGTGACCTCATATGTGGCAATGAGGTTTGATATTCTTCTAGATGTGTTATTAGACCCTTTTTTCTATCTCTACTTCTATTGGTTAATCTATTGTGGCTAAGAGAGTCTATAGAAATTGTCCCTTATCCTTATCAGATAGAGTCACTTATGTTGATCTTGTAGAGCTTGATATGTTAGATTTTCATGTTATGCTTGGTATCGATTTGTTGCATTCATGTTATTCTTCTATTGAATGTAGAACCCGAGAAGTCAAGTTTCAGTTTCCAAGTTAACCCATTCTAGAGTGGAAAGGGGGAAATTATATACCTAAGAGTCAGTTTGTCTCTTGTCTTAAATTTAGAAAAAATGATTTATATGGGTTGCATATATCATCTTGTTCGGGTTAGGGATATGGATTCTTAAACCCCTACTCTTGAGTTGGTCCCTGTTGTTAATGAGATTTTGGAAGTGTTTCCCGATAATCTACCGGGTGTTCCCCGAAAAAGGAAATAGACTTCGACATTGACCTACTCCTAGATATGCAACCTATATCTATTCCTTCTTACTGAATGACTTCGGCAGAACTTAAGGAATTAAAGGAGAAATTGAAAGATTTGTTGGATAAGGGTTTCAACCGATCGAGTATTTCTCCATGGGTGCTCCCATCTTATTTGTTTGAAAGAAAGATGGTTCAGTTCACTTGTGCATCGACTACCGCTAGTTGAACACAGTTACCATAAAAATAAGTATCCTCTTCCAAGTATAGATGACTAGTTTGATCACTTTCAATGTGTAATTCACTTTTCTAAGATCGACCTCCGATCAAATTATCACCAATTGAGGTGAAGGAATATGATATTCTGAAGACTGTTCTTCAGACTCAATATGGTCACTATGAGTTTTGGGTAGTGTCATCCAGGTTTACTAATGCTCCGTTTATATTTATGGATTTGATGAATAGGGTTTTTAGACAA
>JAJONQ010038097.1:0-12622 GCA_036250385.1 Solanum microdontum
CACTAGTCTATGCTAAAAGCATCTTAAGGAGTCATCTAAAAAGTATGATCCTTTACTACCCATGATGGCTACATGGTTTATGGAGACGTGAGTTATCTGAACTCAAACTCGTCCCCATATCGGTTCTCAATACTACTCCTAAAATGTACTTAGCTCATATGTTTGTAAAAACAAAACTCTTTCTTTGGTTTGAGATAATTACTCAAAAGCTTAGCTTAAAAGCTCTCTTGGAAATCTCAGTTTCCTTTCTTGCTCAAATGTGAAAACATTTACCCTTTGGGAATACATAGTCCCGATATACTTTTTTGAAGAAATGAACTTCAAACTTTACTCTTTACTCAACTCAAAACTCAAGTCTTAAAACAAAGTTAAAACATTTGTAAAAGACTTTTGAAAAACTTTATGAACTTCTCTTAACTTGACTCTTGACTTTTAACTTCTCTTGACTTGACTCTTAACTTTTTGAATTGAATTATGGATTCAAGGATTGTGATTTGTGATAGGAAAGATCTCATGATGTTTAGGAATGATTTTAGATAGCTAAACATGAGAAATGATCAAGAAATCACTGCCTGGAAACTAGTCCGCAACACGGAGGTGTATTTAAATTTTGGTCGCGAAAATAATTTTTGAGGCAGAACGATCCGTGACCGCTCCGCTCAGGAATTTTTCCCAAATATGGGGAACAGGTCCACGACGCGGAGCCAGTGCCTAGATTTGCCCGACTGATTTTCTTCTTCATTTCTAGCCCCAATTCGCCCAAACTCGGTTCTTTTTCCCAAATTCATTTTAGATACAGATACCCAACAAATGTACCTAAGAACCTAACTCCAACCAACTCAATAATTTGACGTAATGATCTCAGAAACTTCTCAATCTCAGCCCAATTCAAGAACGACATCAAATTCAAGAAGACATATAAAAAACATCAACTTTCATACTCTTTTAGGATGAATTCACGCTGAAATAAACATGTTTGTCATGTGGGTGAACGAACCCACCATTATGAAAGACTCACATACCTCGTAGGGATCACCCCTTGACGAAATCCATGAGCCTAGCTTTAAGAACTAGACGATTCCTTGCTCCTTCTCTTCTTCTTTTCTCTTCTCTCAAAACCCTAACTTGTTTCTCAAAAGCATAAACTGAATCCAATCAGTTTAAACCCCAACTTAATTACCAAAAACGAAATTAATTAATTGGGTGGTGAAAAGACCATAATGTCGTTCTAAAATCTGGATTGGACTTTTCTTATTTGAACAACCCAACTTCCAATGGGCATAACTCACTCATACGAACTCGAAATCGCACAAACTCGGCGACGTTGGAAATATTATTCCAAGATATTTCCTACGATATCTGGAAACACACCTTAACTCATCATGAGCTAGAAATTATGGTTGTTTGAAGTTGACCAAAAACTCAAACTTAACTTAACTTAAATAATTTTCCAGATTTTTATTATTTCCAAGAATCACTCTTTCTAATTTCAGCTCTTTCTAGTTCTTTCAATTTGCAAGATGTTACAATATCTCCCCCTTGAGAACATTCGTCCTCGATTGAGATTACTCTTAGTAGGCTAAGGGTGTAACATTTAACATTCAGCTCAAACACCCAACAAGCAATGCAATTACAACATGCTAATCTTATAAATAAAAGTGAAGAAAAAGATTAGTACCTTAATTTGGAACTTCTCTGGATTCGAAGAGATGTGGATATCTTTTCTTCGTATCTTCCTCAGCTTTCCAAATAGCTTCCTCAACAAATTAGTTCCTCTAAAAGACTTTGATTGATTCTAGCTCTTTTGTTCTCAACTTGCTAACTTGGCGATCTAGAATCTGAATATGATCTCCTCATAAGACAAGTTATCCTTGATCCCAATATCTTCAGTTGGTATGATCAATAAAGGATCGTCCATACACTTTTCCAACATGGAGATATGGAACACCGGATGGACTGCTGCTAATTCTTGTGGTAGCTCTAACTCATAAGCTACATTTGTCAATCCTCTTGGATATTCTGTAAGACCAATATACTGTGGACTAAGCTTCCCCTTCTTATAAAATCTCATAACACCATTCAAGGGTGAAACTTTTAAGTAAACTCAATCATCTACTTCAAACTCTAACTCCATCGTCCTACCATCAGTGTAGGATTTCTGACGACTCTGCGATGTTTTAAATCTGTCTTGAATGACTTTTATTTTTCTCCATAGCTTGATGACTTAAGTGTGGTCATATCAACCCTGCTTTACCAACTTCAAACCATCCTATATGAGATCTGTATCTTCTCCCATAAAGAGCTTCATAAGGAGCCACCTATATGCTAGAATGGTAACTATTGTTGTAAGCAACTCAATCAGAGGTAGGTGATCATCTCAATTACCCTTGAAATCAATTACACAATCCACCTTGATACCTCAAAATGCTATCTCCCCCTGGTTTAAAAGCCATCACTTTCTGCTTATGAACATTTGCCTTTAATTCAAGCAAAATAGGATCTTGGTCTTGTTCTCTTTTACTCCTGACACTAATGGGGATTCTGCCCCATTCATCACCACTACTCCTCCTTCTGTGGAATCCATTAGTCAAACTCCTAGTCGTGCAAGTCTATGTACCTCTTTTGCTAACTCTTTCTTATATTCCTCAAAATGGGCGGTACTACCACTAGACAACCTGCTCAGGGCATCAACAACAACATTAACCTTACTTGGGTGATAAAGAATACTCATGTCATAATCTTTGAGTAACTCTAACCACCTTCTTTGTCTGAGATTAAGCACTTTCTGACTAAACACGTACTGAAGACTCTCGTGATCGGTGAACACATACACATGAACACCATAAAGATAATGGCGCCATATTTTCAAAGTAAAATACTACGGCAGCCAACTCTAGGTCGTGGGTTGGGTAATTTTTCTCATGAACTTTCAACTGTCTAGAGACATAAGTTATAACTTTGCTATTCTGCATTAACAGACAACCCAAACAAACTTTGGATGCATCACAATATACAACAAAGCCTTGCGTACCTTTTGGTAAGGTCTATACTGGGCAGTAGTCAACCTCTTTTTCAATTCCTGAAAGCTTTTCTCACAAGCTTCAGACAATTGAAACTTCACTGTTTTCTGAGTTAACTTAGTCAAAGGGGATGAAATAGATGAGAACCCCTCTACGAACCTTCTATAATATCTAGCCAACCCTAAGAAACTTCTAATATCAGTTGGAGATGTGGGTCTAGGCCAATTCTGCACTGCCTCTATTTTCTGAGTATCAACTTTAATTCCCTCTCCAAACACAATGTGGCCTAAGAATGCCACAGACTCAAGACAAAACTCACACTTAGAGAACTTGGCATATAACTCTATATCCTTTAAAGTTTGGAGAACTATTTTGAGATGACTAGCATGATCTTCTTCATTCGTTGAATATATTAGTATGTCATCAATGAACACAATAACAAACATATCTAAATACAGATTGAATACTCTATTCATAAGGTCCATGAATGATCCAGGTGCATTGGTCAAACCAATGGACATAACTAGGAACTCATAATGACCATAACGGGTCTTGAATGCTGTCTTTGGAATATCACATTCCCTTACCCTCATCTGATGGTAGCCTGATTTGAGGTCTATCTTAGAAAAACAAGTAGCACCCTGAAGCTAATAGAAAAGATCATCATTTCTCAGAAAAAGATACATATTTTTTATAGTAACCTTGTTCAACTGGTGGTAATCTATACACATCCTAATGGAACCATTTTTCTTTCTCACAAATAAAATCGGAGCGCCCCAAGGTGAGACACTTGGTCGAATGAAACCTTTATCTAGGAGGTCTTTTAACTGCTCGTTAAGCTCTTTCAACTCTACTGGTGCCATTCTATATGGCGGAATAGAGATATGACGAGTATCTAGAAGAACATCTATACCGAAGTCTATCTCTCTCTCCAGAGGGACTCTGGGAAGATTATCTGGGAAAACTTTTGGAAACTCTTTTACTACTGAAACTGACTGAATATGAGGTATCTCAACACTAGAGTCATTAACTCGGACTAAGTGATACACACACCCCTTGGAAACTAACTTTCTCACCTTAAGGTATGAAATAAACCGACCCTTAGGCACTGCTGAACTGCTCTTCAACTCTATAATTGGTTCATTGGAAACTGGAATTTGACTACTCAAGTTCTACAATCTATTGATGCATAACATGCATGAAGCCAGTTCATACCTAGAATGACATCAAATATTACCATGTCTAACTCAACTAAACTAGCCATGGTACTCTTGTGATTGACGAAAACGGAACAATCACGATAGACTCTTTCTGCTAAAATAGACTCACCAACAGGTGTAGAAACACTGAAGGCTCCAGAAGTTGCTCGTGAAGAACATCAAAATTGAAGACTTGGATCATACCAATGACAACATTTGGCGAATCCTCTTGCTTTCGACGACTAGCGATAGCATAAAGACGATTTCCTTCTCCGCCTGCCCTTGAAGTAACTCATCCAGATGCAGCTCTATCTGGTGGAGCAATTGAAGAAGACTAGGCTCTATTACCCCCATTGCCATTTCTCTGTCTACTTTTAGGACACTCTTTCATAAAATGACCATTCTGGCCACACTTGAAGCAACTAGTGAAACCATCATGACAGACCCCTGAGTGGCTCCTACCACACTTAGCACATGCATGAGTCTTAGTACCCCCTTGTACCTTACCACCTTGCAAATGCACAAGTTTAGCTCTGAAGTTCTGAGAATTCAGACTATTGTACTCACATTTGTTCCTTGGTGCAGGTGCACTAACAGATGATGGAGCAGGTCTTTTTTGCCTATGTTAGAAAGAAAATCGGTTCGCATTACTCTTTTGCTGCCCGGATTTATTCCCTGATGTCTTAGCTCTCTTGTTCTTAAAATGTTCGTTATCCCTCAGCTTGTTGCACATGGATCATCAGCCTTGCTATGCCTATGTTACCTATTAGCATGGTTACCTTACTTTCCATATCTGACAGATGAGGCAACCCAACAACGAATAAACTCATCCTCCTCCTCATGTCGGCAACCATCTCTTTACTTCTCTTAACTCATGAGGAAAGAAACACCTTATGAAGGCACTCTCGACCATAGGCCAACTCACAAGTGGTTACGTGTAAGCACGAGTTAGAAAGAAACTTTATAGAGATTAACTCTATCGCACGAAATGAATATGCAAGAAGTGAGATATTTCTTAAATGTTGCAGCCTCCTAATTATAGATGTGACACGCTTCACACCGATAACTAGGACTCTACAGACACGGCTTCATAGACTCCCTAGGACTCTTGAACTCTATGCTCTGACACCAAGTTTGTCACACCCCGAGCCTACACCCTGGGCGGGACTGGCACTCGAGAACCATTGATAACCCCAAGCGAACCCTTGGCCTGACTTACTTACTCAACGGAAGACTTTACTCAAGATAAATACTTTTAAAACAAGTAAATTGAACTGCTTAAAATATAACTTAGAATGTATTAGAATAACATTCACTGCCAATGTGGCAACTCAAGTCTCAACTTAACTGAAAAGGAAAAGTAAACACTCATGAACTAACATCACTAACTATGTCTATGAAGCCTCTAAACAACTGAGATGGACGTCGGGACAAGACCCACGACATCCTAATGAACAAAAATACTGAAAGAAATAAAACGATCCTCCGGAAAGCTAGGAGGCCCACCAACTGACTCTGAGTAATCAACTTGGTCAACGAAGTGCTGGATCTTCGTTTATGTTTTAAAATTCCCCTTACATGCTCGTACATTCCACATACTAAGCCATTTGGCCTGCATCTTCTCATGATGCAGACACATGTATTCAGGATCATCAACAGGAGATTCGTTGATACATCCGGGAGTTCGAGTTAGCTATGGTGAGTCTCCTTGATTTCAGAGTATTTCATTTACCCTTCAGTTTTATCAGTTGTTAAGAGGTCGCGGGTCTTGTCCCAATTTCCATCTTTATCAGTTAGAGGCTTCATAGATAGGCAATAGAGTTTCAGAAGTCTTTTCATTTATTTTGTTAAATGTTTTGAAGACTAAAGATGCCTATATTTTATTATAAAGAGTTTTCTTTTGAGTTAAAGATTTGTAAAGTTGAGTTCATGAACTTTTATTTCAGTTTTAAGCTTTTGCATGCTTAAGTTAGTCTTCCACTTGAAGTCAGCCAGGATGAGGGTTCGCTTAGGGACCAGCAATGGTTCTCGAGTGCCGGTCACGTCCAGGGTGTAGGCTCGGGTCGTGACAGAGGATGTGGTGATACACATTATTTTAAGGGCTGTATGGGCTCATTATCCGTCAAAGTTAGCTACTGTTTTACGAGGCTCACGGTGTGATTGCTGCTAATTTAAGTTCATCATGACTTATATTGTAAATTAAAACTTGAAAGGGGAGGCTGAATCGTGATAGTTGTATTGGTCAGAGGATAAGGTATGTAAGGCAATTCGATTCAATATTCTTCGGCATGAAATTTGATCCTTACAATTAATATCAAAGTGAATTTCCTAAGTTTTATTCCAAGTAAAGGAAACATAGTGACAGCGTACGATCTCCAAATAGCTACTAATATTTTCCCCCTCTCCTTAGTGTATAAAATTACTTCATTATATGTTCACTACTCTATACTTGTGTAATTATCCTCTTATGTGCTGGTATAGAAATGGTATTTGCAAAAGCAAGTATGGTGAATCCTCATCTTAGTCAGTTGAAGTCAATTGTGTCAGTTAAGCTCACAAGTAATGCATTGATGTTACATAGCTCCTTATGTCATTGTTACTGCCTTGAAGTATTATTTTCATGTCTTCTACTACTGGTCCAAAGTCCCAAATATAAAAAATGATTATGACCACCAAAACAACAATCTCAAAAATTAAAGAATCTAAGTAAAGCAATTTGTATAATTAAGGGTGGCAGCTCAGGGGCGAAAGCCTAGAATGGGTCGATCCCAATTAGTATAAAAGGGTGGCAGCTTAGAGGCGAAAGCCTAGCATGGGCTGATCCCAATTTGGGTAACTATGAGGATCACATCCCAGGGGTTAAAATGCCTAGCATGGGTCATCCTCTTCTACCACTGATCAGCTGGTCATTCGTATCAAATGTCTTATAAAGATTATAACACACAGAAAGGTAAAGACAAGAATGTAACATACATGATTCCACAAGAGTTAAAAGATGTGGTCTTCTGTTCTGATTTATGCACATATATATTGATATTTGGTTTAATTTAGACTCTTATTAATATATGTTATTGCCTTACATATTCAGTACATTTTCTTGTACTGATGTCCCTCGCGGGGGACGCTGCATTTCATGTTGTAGGCACAAGTACGATCAGCTAGTAGACCTCCTCAGTAGGAGCACACGACACTCAGCTACTTTTGGTGAGCTCCGGATTGATTCGGAGCTTTACTGAGTCCTTGGTAGATTCATTTTGGTATTGTATCATAGTTAACGGTAAGGCGGGGTCTGTCCCGACCTATTCTAAGGTTTTCTATCTTTTAAAGGCTTTGTAGACTTATGTATATGGTTCATTTGCATCTTAACAAGTTGGGGCCTCAACGGCCAAGTCTTGTATATAAGTTTTGGGTCTACTTATGTTGGTTTGTATCGCTACATCCTATGTGAACTTGTCACAAGATTGTCATAGTTATATGCATAGTAAGTACATGTTAAATGTTGGTTCTCTGATCGGGCCTTTAGGGCATCGGGTGCCTGTCCATCTTAATGGGATTTGAGGTGTGACAAAAAACCCAAAATTAATACACATCACAATCACAAAGAAAATAACTTTTTCAAGAGCAGAACAAGAAAACACCTAAAGAACACAAATTGGGCATATGTTTTTGCAAAAAGGTGCACTTGTTCTAGGAAATAGTGCTTTCTTCATACTTTTGAAACCAAACATTGAAATTACAAGTGTTGTAGCTACTTTTTGTCTAAAAACTCATCTTCCATTTGTAGAAGGTGAAAAATATTTGCATAGTTCAAGTTATTTTATGAAGATTTGAGAGATCCTGTGAGAAAAAAACATAATCTATTTTAAAAACATATATTGGAAAAACAGAACACACCTAATCTCAATTTCTAAAAACAGCATTTTGCAGCAAGACAATCCCCAAAAAAAGGCTTTGAATATAATATGTTGGGCAAAGCCAACAGAGAAAATGATAAAAATGGTCCTTAATGTATGGGCTTTGATTCCATTTGGTCATTAATGTATGGACTTGATGGAAATGGTCCTTTATGTATCATAAATTGTGATCAATTTCGTCCTTAACCCTAAAATTTTAATGGCAGCGATTACTTAAAAAAAAAAAAAACTAAAATCACTACACGTGGAGCGAATTCCCATTATTTTTTAAGCAGTCCTCGCCTCGGGAATTTTTAATTAAAAAAAATTACAACTTTTTTAAGAAAATGGCTGCTATAGCAGCTATTTCTATTTTTTAAACGCTGCTGGGGCAGCGTTGTTAAAAAAAAAATTCACAACAGTGATTTTAAAGAAAAAAGAAATTTTTTTTTGGACCGACAGCGATTTTTATGTTTTTTAAAAGAGTAACAGTGTCAATTTTGTCAGAAGAAAACCGCTCCGTTAGGAGCGATTTTGCCTTTTTGGTTAAAAAAAAATTGATGTGCTATTTTGGAATTTTTGGAAACAGGGGAAGGAAAGTCTTGAACGAGCGCATCTTTTACATATTCCGTGTATTTTGACGGCAAAAAAAATAATATTAATTTTAGGGTTAAGGACCAAATTGATCACAATTTATGATACATAAAGGATCATTTCCATCAAGTCCATACATTAAGGACCAAATGGAATCAAAGTCATACATTAAGGACCATTTTGATCATTTTCTCAAGCCAACAACTAGACTTAATTCGATGAAGTAAAAATATGCTCACAAACAGATATCAAGAGTAGAAAAATGACCTAGGCTATACAATTTGTGCATATATTTTTGCAAAAAAGGTGACTTTGTTTTACGAAAATCAAATTTTTTTTTAAAAAATGAAATTTTGAATAATTGAAGAAGTGCTCAGAAGCTTGTTTTCATCTAAAAAATCTTCTTCCATTCCCAAAACACTCACAATTTTTTTCGATTACAAAACTTACGGGGGAATAGTTTGTAGAAGTTATATTTGGTTAGTTTCTAGTTATTTTACAAATGTTTGAGACCTAATTTTTTATACAAAATAATATCTTTTGAACAACAAATGTTGGAAAAAGAAACACCCGTAAATCCCAACTTGTAAAAACAACAAAAACAAATGCTTCGAAAAGTCCAAAAATTAGACTTATAATTTAATAAACATTAAAGATATGCTCATAAATCCTCTCGATTACAAAACTTTTGGGGAAAAAATAGTTTGCAGAA
The DNA here is from genome assembly GCA_036250385.1 of Solanum microdontum. Lineage (NCBI taxonomy): Eukaryota > Viridiplantae > Streptophyta > Magnoliopsida > Solanales > Solanaceae > Solanum > Solanum microdontum. The sequence goes on from JAJONQ010038097.1 coordinate 9,419, forward strand.
GCTATATTTGGTTAGTTCTAGTTATTTTATGAAGATCTGTAAGAAAAATAAAATCTTTCTGAAAAAATGTGATAAAAAGAAACACCATGAATCCCAACTTCTAAAAACAATAGAAAAAGCTTTTGAAAAAACACACCCTCTATATCTCAACTTCAAAAGAAAAAAAATTGTTCAATTGTTGAGGAAAAGAAACACCGCTAAATGCCAACTTCCAAAAACAACAAAAAAATGCTTCAATTGTTGGAAAAATACATACCCTTATATTCCAACATCTAAGAACTGCAAGAAAAAATAAATGTTTCAATGGTTGGAACATACCCCTAATTCAACTTTTAAAAACAAATGTTTCAATGACTGAAAAAACACATAGACCTAAATCTAAAAACAGTAAAAAAAAGAAGCTTCAATTGTTGAAAATACACATACCCCTATAACCCAACATCTAAAAACAACAAAACAAAAAGTGCTTCAATGTCCGGAACATACCCCTAATCCCAACTTCTAAAAACATCAACAAAAAAAGCTTCAGTGACTGAAAAAACACATAGACCTAAATCCCAACTTCTAAAAATAGCAAAAAAAAATGCTTTAATTGCTGGAAAAACAAACCGTCTCCAAAATCCCAACTTCTAAAAATAGCAAAAAAAAAGCTTCAATTGCTGTAAAAACACATAACCCTAATCCCAACTTCTAAAAACAGCAAAAAAAAAAAAAAACTTCAATACCTGGAAAAACCCATAGACCTAAATCTCAACTTCTAAAATCACCAAAAAATAATACTCCAATTGCTGGAAAAAACCCCATCCCAAAATCCCAACTTCTAAAAACAGCAAAAAAATGCTTCAATCGTCATAAGAAAAAACATATACCCCTAAATCCCAACTTCAAAAAAACAGCAAAACAAAATAAAATGAAGAAGCAAAAAAATGCTTCAATTGCTGGAAAAACACATACCTCTATATCCCAACATCTAAAAACAGGAACAAAAAAAATGCTTCAATGGCTAGAACATACCCCTAATCCCAACTTCTAAAAACATCAACAAAAGAAAAGGCTTCAATGGCTGGAAAAACACATAGACCTAAATCCCAACTTCTAAAATAAAAAAATAAATTCAATTGCTGGAAAAAAATCCCCCACCCACCCCCATCCCTAAATCCCAACTTCTAAAAACAGCAAAAAAAATGCTTCAATCTTCGTAAAAAAAACACACCCCTAAATCGCAACTTGAAAAAATAATAATAAAAACCTCAATTGTTAGGGGAAAACACACACCTACATCCTAACTTCTAAAAACAACAACAATAACAAATCATCAAAAAGTAAAAAAATCAGACATACAATTCAATAAAATTCAAGAACAAAAGCACATAAAACAAGTAAGAAAATGATACCTTGGGCTAGCCTCATCGCGGAAATCGTTCCTTTTGGAATCCACACAGTCAAATTTGACAGATCAAAGAGAATTAGGGTTTACAATTTGAGTTTCTCGAAGCACAAACTAGAGAGAAAAGATAAAAATTACCTCTTCCGATGCTTTATATAGAGATAAAAACAGAGTGTTGATACTCTATGCTTTCTTTTTTGGTTAAGTTTTCAATCTGTACATGGGCTTTACTTCTCAAGTTATATTTGGGCTATTAAACTAATAATTGGTCCAATCATGTGTTCATCTTTCAAAAAATAATTTGTATATAGAGAGAGACTAATATATTATTGATGCACGAAGTAAATTGATTTGATTTTTATTTACGGGAGAATAAAAGTTGTTTGTAGAGCTATTTACGGTTATTTGATAAGTTATTTTAGAAAGATGGTCGATTACACAGCTAGTTGCAGGATACTTTGTAGTTAAGTTGTTTATAGAGTCAGTTGCAGGATACTCTATAATTAAGCTGTTTACAGAGCTAGTTGCAGGATACTCTATAATTAGGTTGTTCGTAAAGCTACTGTAAAATAAGTTGTTTATAGAGCTACTTGCAGGTTACCTTGTAATTAATCTGATTTAGAAAGTGTCTTATAATGTTAATAAGTTGTTTGCAGGATACTCTGTAATTAAATTGCTTTAGAAAGTTGCTTATAGTGCTAATTGCGGGCTACTCTGTTATTAAGTTGCTTATAATACTAATCACAAGTCACTCGATAATTAAGCTACTTTAGGAAGCTAGGCTACTCTAATTGAGTTGCTTTAGAAAGATGTGTATAATGCTAATTGCATGCTACTCTGTAATTAAACTACTTATAGAAAGCTACTTCTGTAATTAAGATGCTTTAGAAAGGTGCTTATAATGCTAATTGCAGGTTACTCTGTAATCAAACTACTTTAGGAAGCTACTTGCGGGTTGCTCTATGATTAAGTTGCTTTAGAAAGTTGCTTCTAATGCTAATTGCAGGTTATTCTGTAATTAAACTACTTTAGGAGGCTACTCTGTAATTAAGTTGCTTTAGAAAGTTGCTTATAAAGTTACTCCCATATTACTCTATAGTAAGCTACTTTAGGAAGCTACTTGTTGGCTACTCTGTAATTAAGTTTCTTCAAGAATACTCTGTAATTAAGATACTTTAAAAAGTTGCTTATAATGATCATCGTAGGTTACTCTGTAATTAAGCTATTTTAGGAAGCTACTCTATAATTAGGATGCTTTAGCAAGCTACTTGTAGACTACACTATAATTAAGCTGCTTTAGAAAGTTGCTTATAATGTTCATCGTAGGTTACTCTGTAATTAAGCTACTTTAGGAAGCTACTCACATACTACTTTATAATAAAGTTTCTTTAGAAAGTTTTTGATAATGCTCATCGTAGGTTACTCTGTAACTAAGCTACTCGCAGACTACTCTATAATTAAGTTGCGTTAGAAAGTAGCTTATAAAAGTAATCCTAAGTTACTTTGTAATTAAGCTATTTTCAGGCTACTGTGTCATTAGATTATTTTAGTAAGTTGCTTATAATTTTAATTATAGGTTACTCTGTAATCAAGCTATTTCAAAGTACTCTGTAATTAAGTTGCTTATAAAGTTATTGTAGGCAATGGCGAATCTAGAGCCAAAAAAAAGGGCATCCGCACCCGTGGTCTTTTCGTAAAACTAGATATTTTATATGTATATTTTTTAAGATTTTGTATAATATTATATTCTTGCACCCGTACTACAAGAAGTCTAAATGGTCCACATGGTTAAATGTTGAGCTTTTGACCTTGAGGAT